>VZTR01021388.1:315203-333237 GCA_013400775.1 Chaetops frenatus | reverse complement strand
CCATGAAAGTACAAATTCTGAGTTTCCAAAAGAATGTGATAATAAAGAATGTAGCAGCAGTGGTTCTAAGCATGCTTCCCAGGGTACCAATTCTCAGGCTAAAGAAAGTGAGTTCAAAGAGAGCACCTCCACAGAGAGAAAGAAAGTTTCAGAAAAGCAGCATTCCTCTGCAGGCAATGAAGGCTTATTACCCCTGAAGGAAAAGCCGAGTAAGGATGCATCCAAACACAGAAATCCTAAATGTGTGAAGAAACCAAAACAAGATCTTGTCATGAAAGACCAAGCCAAATCATCTAGTGATGAGGAATTTGAACCCCCTACTATGTCATTTGAATCTTATCTTACTTATGATGAAGTTACCAGCAAAAGAAAGAGAAAGGCTTGTTCTACAGGTGCACAGCCAAAAAAGTGCAGTGAACAGAAGAACAGCTCATTACCACAAAAGGCTTCAAAACTTTCTCAGGCAAAAGAGGGAGTTGAAGATGTAAAAAAATGTGAGAGTGATCAATCAGAAACTCCCAGTAAAAAGGTAAACCACTACAGGGTTGAGATAACAGCCGATAAACTGCAGACAAACAAGTGCTTTGGACTTTTAATTTCAGTGAAATTTATCTGTATTTATTTTAAGGAACAGATTGCATGACTGATGTATCAGCTGCATTGCAATTGCCAATAATTACAATAATCAGGGAAAAAATACATTTTGCAATTTAATTACTTGTCTTTTAGCATTATTTCCAATATTACAATAATGTTTGGTCCTTACCAACTAATCTGCATTTGATTTGCAAAATGCAAAGGCAGTTAGCTTTGGAAAGATGTCCTCCTTTTCTCTTTCTTGACCATTCTGGTTTGTGGCTGCTGCAGCTCCTTCTGTATAGAACAGTCTTTTTGTCAGATGCTGTGGTTCTTTAATAGTGAATGTTAAGGTTTGCAGTGGAACTGAACTTTCTTTAAATGAATTGAAGTAAACCACAGTATATCATATAAAACTAGATGATACATATTCTTAATCCGAGCTGTCCAAGTCCCTTGAAATGCAAGAAGCTTAAGTAACTCCTCTGAGCAAAAATATGTATTAATTAGACCTTTTAAATGAAGACCTTTTGTGCACTGAAAATTAGAGTTATCTTCAGATTTATATCTTCACTGTGATGTGAAAGCTTTAGGCTTTTTTTATTATGGAAGATCTGCAGTCTGAATGTGGTATCTTCTGTCCCAGATGGGGAAATATTAGTGTAGAGGCTTATGTATGATACGCAACATAAACTGTTTGAGGAAAAACCTCAGATATTCAAGCAGTTGTGAAAAGTTGCTATAGATACTTAAATGAAGTGCAGGAAATGCAAGTTTTGGGCTGTAAGTGCCTGACTTGCAATTGGAGAACACCTGAGACACAATTTAGATGTTGCACCTGATCCATTTGTAGGGACTCAACAGGCTGCTGAATGTTTAATCCCTTTTTAGAGGATTAGCTGTGAACATTTTAGGCTAAATGTTTTACCCAGTGGGATCTAGGAGACCTGATAGGACCAGGTACAAAGCTGTTTCTTGTCTTTCAGAATTCTGCTTTTGTCATCTTGAAGTTTTGCCTCATTCAGTGCATTCCTCAGTAGTGATTTCTCTGAAAGGCTGTTAGCTCTACATGTCTGCTCTGTTCTTTAATCTTTCTGTGTGCTAGTTGCAGATGTCCCATAAAGTTCCTTTTGTGGCATAGTCTTGGTAAGTGGAGTATGAAAGGACATACTGAAAAATAATCCCTTGAGTAAATTTTAGTGTATAAAAGCAAGACTTCTAGTTACCTTAGCTAATTTTGATACTTGCATAAAGGTTTGGGGGTTATTGTAACTTATTTTAAACCTGGTTAACCTGAAATTTATAATACTGAAGCAATGTTTTCTTGACTGTGCACAGGCCAAAGTGGCATCCCTCCAAGAGCTTCTTAATACTCCACTACCTAAAACTCTGCCAGGCATCTCAGAATCATCTCCCCTGTGTGCTGCAGACTTTACAGGTAAGAAAGATACAAGGCTGATAAATGTGAATTAGTGCCAGTTTTTGCAGCTCTGTGTAGAAACGTTTTATCCCCTTTTCCAGCAAGCTGTATTAGCTCATCAGTCCATGGCAAAGAAGGGCCTCACTTTCACTTCTCATCTGTAGAAATCATGTTGAAGCTGAAGGGAGTTATAAGGCCTTCCTTCTTATAGCTTGCTGAGTAAAGGAATACTGAGGAAGGTTACCACAGACATAGAGAAGGCATAAATCAAGTGGCAGTTCTATAGGCTCCATTTATCTTTGCTCATGTCTATACCTTAGAGCAGGCAAAGCCTTAGTAAAAATTATCTTAGGTAAAACAAATACATGAAGCACTAGGTCTAGCTTTGGCATAGGAACCTCTAGCATCATTATAGGAGGTGACATAAAGTACCAGTGGTTCTCCTAGCAGCTCTTCTGATGTTTCAGTGGTTTCCTACCACTGGGATCTTGAAACATTGCTGCCATTGTAGCTTCTGGCTACTGTAAGATAACTTGGGAGGATTAGTAAGGTTCTGTAGATGGATAACAGATTAATCAAGGTGTAAATTCAGCTCATGTAGGCTGGAGATAAATAAATAATGCAAGACTGGTTTGAGTTGGTGCAGCTCACTTGCAGTGTACATCTCAAAGTTAGATCATGGTGAATGGACTTCTGCATTTTACACTACCTGCAAGGGTCCCACACTGTAATGCAGTAACTTTGTACTTCAAGAAAAACTAATATATGTTTATCTCAGAGCTGAATGTTTAAAGCATTGTGAAACCTGCCTGATATTTTGCCTGCAGCTTCCGCAGCACCTGTTGTAGAAGCACCCCAGCAAGACAATGAGATAGTTCAATTCACAGGACAGAGACTGAACTCTAAAATGCAGGTTTACTCTGGCTCTAAGGCAGTCTGCCTTTCGAAGATGCTTACTCTGTATGAGCAGTGTGTCCGCATACTTCACAACAATATTGAGTGTGAGTACTTCAGGGCATTTGTAGTACTTGTGACTAAGGGTATGAGATTTTTTTTCTCCATGCCAACTACTGGCTTACTAAAATATATTGTCCCTCCCTACAAATGGTTACTTGGAGCAGGTTGAAAGGCACTTGCAGAAATGGATTGATGGCTGTGCTAAAATGTAGCTTTGTTTTAAAAACTTACCATTTTTAAAGGTCCAAGTTTACTTAAAATAATGTCCTATAAATTATAAACCAAAAATTCTGTGTTCCTCCTCCTTCCATGCTTGTTGTGATCAAGACATTCTTTTCTTCCTTGTATAGGCAGAAGAGGAAGTGATGCAGATCAGTAAAGATGGGGCAATGACTATTCAAAGATACTTTATCCATGCTCAAGTATAACTGCTAGTCACTATGGAACTGCTGATTTATAGATATTTTCATAGCCTGACATAGGGTGCTGTGCTAGTGCTTGCTAAAATTAACTTGTGTTTTTATTTTTAAACTGAGTGGTGTTACCCACTGAGTAAAATAAGTGAGATACTGAAAGTGCTGTCCTCTTTTGTAGTGCTACAAGAAGCAGGAGGTGTGCCCTTTGAAATTCTTGAGCCTGTGCTAACACGTTGTACACCAGAGCAGTTGTTTCGAGTAGAGAAATATAATCTGGTAAATTCTGCCTTGTTAAATTTGGGGAAACACGGAGTCCACAGCTCCATGGGTTGCACTGTTTTTCTGTCTTGCATACTAATTTCTTTGAATTCAGCTGTCATTATCAAGTCTCCCTTTCTCAAGTGTCAGGATTTAAAACATTCAGGAGAATTACTACTGATGACTAAGTGAAAGACAGTGTGTATAGAAGAATATTTCTGTTTCTAAAAATAAAAAAGAATACCATAGTATTTACCACTGAAATAGCTGGGACAGTCAGAACCAACTGTTTCCAAGTTACAAACTATTAAGCCTGCAAAGCATATCAGTCAGGAAGTAGCTGGGGTGAGATTTCATGTGTATGGTAGGTTTCCTATCTACGCTGTAAGGACTTGAGCTCCATGATGCACTTGGACACTGATATTCTGAGTGTGCAGTTCTTCGTAGGGCAAGTTAGCCTTTCCTCTGTGAGCTTCAAGTTGAGAGCTGGAGTGGCCTGAGCCCATTCTGTAAACACAAGTCTAGCCTGTAAGCATGGCTCACTGACTCCAGCTCTGCTGCTCAAAGCTGTGGGATTTCCAGGCTGTGGTCAATGTCCCTGCTTGGTATTGCCACGGTGTGGGTACCTGTGTCAGCACGTGTGGTGGGATTTGTTCTGTACCTTCTTCCACCAAAGGTTTGGATTGTGTCTGTAGGTTCAGAGAAAAGGTACTCTTCAAAATGTTACTTTTAAGTCTCTGATTTAAGATATTTTGTGTTCAAATTAGATGTTTATAAAACAGACTGACCACTTGTGGAAGAAACATTGCCAAAGAGACTTCAAAAATGAGAGCCTTCTGGAATGTGAGTCTTGGCGTGAAATGTATTTGAGACTGTTTAATCAGAGAGAAGAAAAACTGAAGATCCTTACAAAAAATATTCTTTCAGCCCAGTCTGAAAAACCAAAAGGTAAAATCTCTGGTTAGCTCTTCCACTTAAAAAACCAAATCTCTCCTGCTGTTCTTGACAATATGTTTGGTTTAGTGATTTGTTTGCAGTGAGTACTAATGCTGTACTTCCAGGAGAAATCATCAAGAATAAACACTTACTCTTAAATTAAAACTTACATAAAAAATAAGTACATGCATTAATACAATACATTTGTGTATCCTGCAAATATTATGCATTAGACAAATTTTACCTTACTGGTTAGACTAAGGATTCTAAGCAGCAATGCAAAGAGTTTTGAAAATAAAGGACATGACAAGTCACATATCCTCTGCTCCTTGCTTCTATATTAGGCAGGCAAGTAAAAATGGCTTATATGGCTGGTGCAGCAAAACCACCCAGGAACATTCGCCGACAGCAAGAAATCCATGGGACAGCAGGACCTGTTATCCAGCGTCATCCCACAGAGAAGCGCGAGTAAGCACTATGTACTAGGCTTTTAATTTGAGTCTGTGTAGTTCAAAACTGTGCTTGCAAAATAATTTTAAAGTTCTAAATAACTCCGTCTACCTTCCTTTTTTAAAGTGGCGAGTAGCTAGAAACAAACTTGCTTTTTAAGTATTTTGAAGTCTTTTTAAGAGAGTACTCCTCTGCCATGTGTGCATTGTCATTGTGCACTTCTTGAAAGTGCCAGTGAATTTACCCTCCCAGCTGGAGTGTAAGTGGATGCTGGTTTTTTTTTCCTTCAGATTGCACTAAAGCTGCTTGGCATCCTAGGGCAATTCCATTGTTGGTGTTTTGGGTCTATAAACCTGCCTAGTAGCCTCACGTGTTCTCCTGCTTTGATAAAATCCCAGTCAGCTGCCTGGTGTGATACAGCTGACCAGAATAAACCTCAGGAACTTTTAATACTTTTTTTTCCCTGTGAATTTCAGAAGCTTAGTTGAACAACCTTGCTGCTCAAGGTGGTTGTAAGTATGGGTCAGGAAGTGCAGCCTGGATATAAGAATTTTCTTAAACTCAGCTTTAAAGCAAATAAATTGTCATAACTGTGCCCTTAGCTGGTGAGATTTGGAAGGTTCTTTCCATACTGTTGCTATTTCCAATGAAAATATAGTCCCCCACCAAGGCAGTAGCTTAAGGCACTTTGAGTTGTGCTTTTGCTTTCAGCTGCTCTGTGGGAAGTTGATTCTGTATTGTGACAGACCAGCCTTTCCAGTTGAGGTGCTTCAAGTACAGTAGCATACAAGTACGTGTGTCCTTTGTGCTCCAGTAGTCTCTGGACCAGGAGCTGAATGATGTAGACCAAGCGTTGCATGATTTTTTTTCCTCAGACATGATAAATCAGGAAGATCTGGTGTTGTGTGAAAGAAGCTATAAGAGGGTCATTGCTTTGCCTTCTTGAGAAACCAAGGATTTGTTGAGGCTCGATGAGTTTAACTTCACTGCTTTGACCTATTGGTTTTTTAAGCTATAGAATTTGTACAGCTGAAATTCTCACTTAAGAAGCTGGTCTTGCAGGAGCTAAAACATCCTGTGGCAGACATGCGGGTCCTTAGCAGGCCACTGTTCTCACTGTGCACACGGTAGTGCTGAGTGCTGCCAGAATCTTCAATGACTGACTGAGCAACACAGGGCTGGTCACACTGGTGACAAAGTGCTGACACTTTAATGCTATGTTGGCTGAACAGCCTCTAGCAGGAGGCATCAGGTCTGTATATGTATCTGCCTCAGTCCTTGTCTTGCTGATTGAGCATTCCAACATTATGTTTAGTTAATTATCGTGCCTTTTGCTGGTCAGTTTCAGAGGTTTTGTTTTTAAACATTTGCCCTCATTTTCTGCGAATGAGCCAGTTAGCAGTTCAGCTGTGTTCAAAGAGGAAAATAAACACAAGGTGCAAACTAGACCACAGGGCATTATGAATCGCCAACTCTGATCATTTAATTTCAAAGATTAATAAGAGACATGAAATCTTATAAATGTAATATTTGTTCAAGAATTAAAATAGAAAAGATGATCATCTGTGATCCCTTCTAACCTGAATTATCCAATGACTTTGAAATGTATAAAGTCTCCTAAATGTGTCCAGTCAGGCTGTTGGTTTTGGTTTTGTTTTCTTTTTCCCAAATGAGCCAAAGCAAATAGTAACTTGATATTAAATGCTAGGTTTTTTCTTACTTGCTTCTTTTAAAAGAACAGGGATTCCAGAAATGAGAGACAGAAAT
The DNA here is from genome assembly GCA_013400775.1 of Chaetops frenatus. Classification (NCBI taxonomy): domain Eukaryota; kingdom Metazoa; phylum Chordata; class Aves; order Passeriformes; family Picathartidae; genus Chaetops; species Chaetops frenatus. Next base: position 326,457 of record VZTR01021388.1, on the reverse strand, counting down.
ATTACATTATCAAATCTGGTCCCTTCTGGCAAAAGTAGAAGTTCTGGCTCAGGTGTTATGATTCAAGATGAAAAGAAGCCAACCAAAAGTAAGTGGCATTTCCTAAGATGATCAATTTAATTGGTTTAACCTGCTGCCTACTAACATATGCTTATTATTACAGTAATACCATTTTAAGTTGCTCATAGCTGTAACCCTAACTGGTCTCTGTTTTGTTGTTATTGAAGAAATCGCACCAATCATGAAGAAAACTTTGAAAGCCCTGAGGAGTAGAGTTGGACAACGATAAAATGAGGCTGTATATTTGAAGCTTATTTGATGTGACTGTGTGTATATTATGCTACAGTTAATGAAAATAATGTTCATGTACGCACTGTTCAGTTTGCCTTAGTTAAAATAGTTCTGAAAAATTGCATGGGTGAATAATTAGCAATAAATACTGAAACCTCAGAGTCCTTTCATACTGCTGCCTTCTTACTTGAATTGAAGTAAGGTCAGTACACACTAATGACAAATCAGTTTATATGAACCTTTATAGGTTATATATTTATCAGTTTAAATTGTTAAAGGGTCTGGGGCACAAGTTTTGTGAGGAGTAGCACAGGGAGTGGGGGTGGTTTATTCTGGAGAAAAGAAGGCTGAGGGGAGATCTTAGTGTTCTCTACAGGTACCTGAAAGGAGGTTGTACATGGATGGGGGTTGATCTCTCCTCCCAAGTTGCAGGACAAGAGAAAATGGCCCCAAGCTGCACTAGTGAAGGTTTAGATTGGCTATTAGGAAAAATTTGTTAAGTGAAAGGGTTGTCATCACTGGAACAGGCTGGCCAGGGAAGTGGCTGTGTTATCATCCTTAGAGATTTTTAAAAGATGTGTAGATGTGGCATCTGAGGATCAGAGTGCTGGATTAACAGTTGGACATTGATGATCTTCAAGGTCTTTTCCAACCCAAACAATTCTGTAATTCTATGATTTTATCTAAGCATGGAGATGAAAGAAAACATGGGCTTTGATCTGTTGCTCTCAGTCTGTCATGAAGAGGCCTAGTTCACAACCTCACAGCCAGTTGTCTTAAAGTGAGGAAGCTATTTGGTCTTGGATAGTTGTGCTTTCAAGAGTTAGGGAATGCTGCAATTTGAGGTTGGTCTATGAATGGGTTTAGTTTCAGAAATGAGATATGCCTTTGTAGTTTCTTCTTCTAAACTAGTTCACTTGCATTAATTGTAAGCCTGACTTTACCTTGAAGGCATGGCTTAGAAATGGAGGAACTCTACCAATTGCACTCAGTTGCAAGTAGGTCTTATTTCTTCATTTGTATGTCCATGGGAACTCTACCAATTGCACTCAGTTAGTTGCAAGTAGGTCTTATTTCTTCCTTTGTATGTCCATGGGATTTGTCATCTTAGAACTCCTCATGAAGCACAGGGTAAGGTTGTCATGAAACCTTTGAGCTGATGTCTCTTACTCAAAATCCCTTAAGTGTGAATTTCCTCACCATCCTATATGTTAGGTATTACAGGTAGATTACAAAACTACTGCTACTAAAAATGCCTTTTACAGCTGTTAACATAGTCACCCATACATAACAGCTTGTTATGTATGTTTATATGTAATATGTATTGTTTATACAGGATTTGAAGTCAGCAGGTGTGCTGCTGTGTTGTGTTTTTTCTCCATTCATTATAGTTGCACTGAAAAGAATGGAAGTTGAAAACGTGTGTTGAACTGGAAATGCTAGGGGAAGCTTTTGCTGTTTCTGGTCTCAAAACAAACATTAACTAGTAGGAGAGGTAATGCAGCATCTGTCATACATATCTGAAGAGTTCATCCCAGAAGCATTCTTTGCAAGACTTAAATCTGGCAGAATGACCAATGTTACCACTCTGTTGCTAATCAGTTGGTGGCAGAAGCTCAATTCAGCTGGAGGTTTCTATCAAGTGTGGTATCCTTTTGTGTAACAAAAGACAAAGTCATTGGTCTAGCTCTGCCATTTGAGAACACAGCTGTAGCCATACAAAACAGATAAAGATGATGGATATATCCCCTTAGGAGTCTGGATAAATTGCTGTTTTAACTAATAAACTTAGATTGTTGATTTGCAATAACTTTTCCTATCCTTGACAATGGTAGCAGAGTTATGTGAAGGGCACATTTGACTTAAAGATTAGGCGGCTTTCATTTCCTCTTCTCACTTTCTCTCACTTCAAAGGCTCTAGCTATAGCTCTGCTAAGAGATATGCAGAGGATGCTTATGAGATCAGATTGTCATCCTGACTATTTCTAATTTAGAAAATACAGTAGGCAAGCCAATGTCTTTACTATAATGTAGTTGGTGCTACACACCCTTTAGGCTAGTGTTTTTCTTTTGCTTGTGCTGTGGTCTGTTCCTATGGACTGATGCCTACCTGAGGCTGCAGTATGCTGGGGTGTTCTGGGAATGCATCTTTGTGAAGAATCTTGTTTTTGTGGTTTGACACTGCTTGATGACACAATACAAATTGTACATAGAGGCACATTCAAAGCCAACTTCAAAAGCATACCCTTTTAATCTGAACTAGAACACTAATGTAGGTACTTCTGCAGTCTCCTGCCCTCCGTTTCTATATACAGTTACTCTGGTATAGAGGAATTATTGCTAGATATGTGCTCCTGGCATCTGACACACCTAACAGTACACATTGTTTTGGAGTATATTGGCCTGAGGCAGATGAATTTCCTTCTGGTGGATGGGTGAAAGATGTTTGGTTGATTTTGTTGCATATTCTCCAGGCTGGCTGCCACATCTTACCAGAGGAGACCTGTGATCCTTCTTGGATAAGGAACTGTTTTCACAGAAAGACAGAATGTTACAAGTGCACAATGGTATTCTCTTCCCTAAACACACATTGCAGCTCCTAGTCCCCCTGCAGTATCTCTGTAGCCTTTTATTCCAGCAGCACAATGCTTTTCCCTTCAGGTGATAAGAAAGTTCTATATTAATTTCTGGAAAATTAAATAAGTAATGGGAGAAAAATATGGGCACAAAAGGAATGTCCTGCTGTTGTAGAAAAGACCACAAATGCGTAATATTTCTTTTCTTCTTGAGCTTTTTTCTTCTTTCAAGCATAGAAACCACTTTCCACTTCCTGACAGTGTTTGTTTCATAGCATTCAGGAACGTTTTCCATCCTCTTAGTGGTTGGGCCCAAGAAGAAAGCTTGGCCTGATTGTTATACCACTTAAAAAAGGAGGATGCATGATGTTGCTATCTAAATAGTCCCTGTGGTAGGAGAATAAAAACAGTTTTGAGGTGAAGTGTTCAATCTTACGAGATCCTGCTCAGAAGGCATGTGAATTCCAGGAGATAAGCTCTTCCTGGGGACCTTGTAGGCATTTAAAAGTTAGCTTAAGTCCTGGGCCAAGGCCAGAACAGATGTAGGGTTTGGCATGATCCTTCTGCATGAATTTGTAGACATCAGTGTAGTACCCCATGGTGTCAGTTGTTGCTGCTCAGGAATCAGTATCTGAGTGGCTGCTAAAGCAAGGCACAGGTAGGGTCCCTGTGAACAGGGAGGTTGCTGTAGCTCTGAGCATGATGCCATTGGCTGTGTGGTACCAGGGGATGCCTGAGGATTTCTGGTAGTCATAGGAGATAACCTCAGCAGAGGGAAAAGAAATCCCCTCACGCAGTGCAGATCTCAGACTTGCCATCTGAAAGGTTGGCAAAATGTCTGGGCCAAGGTTTAGCATGGTAAAAAATGTTGATGCACTGATGGGTAAGAAGACCATCCTCTATATACTGCTTTTGGGGAAAAAACCAACCAAACAAAACACCACTCAACAAAACCCCAAATCAACCAGTGAGAGTTGGTTCATTCTTTTATTTGACTTCTTTCCATTCCCTGCCTTTCCTGTAAAGACAAGAGAGGTTTTTTGAGTGGGTAATTGAAAGCCTTGTTTAGACAGCTTACTGTCTCCCCTTTCAGCCACCCCCACCATTGAAGAGGCGAAATTTATCAAGATTGTTTTTCTGCAGTTGTAACTAGTTACACTGGGGGACCAAGTCTCCCCTGGGTCACCACGGTGGCAGAAATGGTCTTGAGTTTGTTTATTTACAGGACGAATGTATTGTCATTTTTCTCCTTTTTCTTTTTTTTTTCCTTTCTCACTTATTTCCATATAAGCAATGCTTTCCTCCAGCCTCCAAAGCATTTCCTTTCTGATCTGCTGAATCAGTTGGAGGGGAAAAAGAATGGTGTTGTGTTCATCTGATCAACCATATTTGATCCAGTGTAGGGGTTGGGTTCAGCATTTCTTGGTGTGATCATTTGCCTTTGGTTTTCAACGGGCTCTGTTTTGGGTACCATTGTTTAGCAGTGAAACATTCCAGGAAAGTGATGGAATCACTCTGCAGTTGTGCTGCTTGACATGAGAACGGGAACAGGTTATTTTTCCTGCTTAATGGAAGGCTATGCAATATATTTGCCTCCTCTCTTACAAATTCTAGTAAACACTTTTTAATGTGCTTTATTCAATTTTCTGTTTTGCACAAAAGTTGCATCCTTACACAGCTATTGCATCTTCTCCCTCTCTAAGCTTCTTCACAGAGCTGAATTATGCTTTATTCTGTGGTACAGAATTCTTTGTACAGAATTCCTTTGATTACATATCTTGGGTTGTTTTTAAAACTTCAACCCTAATTGTTAGCAAAAAAAGGGCTCTGTGACTACACACATTATAGAGACAGAATTGCAGACTTTTCAAAAGATAAATATAATTTATAGAGAATTTGGATCTAAAACAACAAAAGAGCAGATGAACAACAAGCATTCCCAAATGTGTAAAGGAATGTACTAATCCCAGAAGACTTGAGAAGATTGTTTCCACAGATGGACATACCAAGTCCAAGTCTCTGATGGCCTGGAGATGAAACATCCTGGAATCTGAGGTTTAACAGTCCTGTGCATTTAACCCTACCCAACTTCCTCAGCAGTGTGCCATAGACAAAAATTATGCTAGAAATGGAGCTTGGAATTGCTAGATTTTCTAGAAGAAAATACATTATGAGACTGTCATAGTTTTTCAGAAATGAAGTATCAAAAACTCAGAAAATTGCCAACTATTTAAAGGCATAGAAATCTACTTTCATAATCCAAGTATTTCTCTAAATTTCTGAGGATAAAACTAATTCAGAATAGTGTGGGAGGTTGCAGTTGTGTTATTTTTTTCCCCCTCTCAAATTGCGGAACTTTAAAATTCCTGCTTTAAATGTGAAACTACAAAGTAATGAATGTAATCTTTGTAGCTTAAGCCCTAAATGGTGTGCTTGTTGTGGGAAGTGCTGGAGGAAGCCTTCAGCAGTGTATGTTATGTGAACTCTGTTCACAGAGAAGTTGCCTCTTTTTATCCCTGGTGACAGACCTAAAAATGGCACTTGCTGCGGGACAGGGCTGAACAACTCTGGAAAATCTTCTGTAGCTATCCTCCTACAGAACTGTAAATAGGTATCCAAGCAGTAGACAGAGCTTTTTATAACACTTCCAGGCCCTATCCCTGTGTTTATGGAATTGCTGAGGCTGCAGAAAGAGATGCTGCTTCAGAAGCAGGAAAATTAGCTGCTCAGGCAGAAATAAAGAGGAGCAAACTGCTACTGGCCTCTGGAAGAAGGAAGGAGTCTAACCTGCAAGAAGGGGAAAGAGCTGCTTCCCAATCTGAGACCAGATTGGGAAGCAGTATTCCCTCTTTTCAGGTTACTGACCTCTCTGAGGGGCAAACATTGAAGACTTTTCCTTATGCTATTTAGTTCTGTGTATTACATAAGTTTCTTTCACCAGACAAGGCACTTTTGCTACTTAAAGCTCTTCACAATGCTCAGGGTTCTCAATTTTCTCTCCCAAGGATGTGCTGTAGCCAGCTCTCTGCAAAACACATTTTCTCACAGTTACCTGTGTTGATGTGCTTCTTAATACTTTCAGAGCTTTCAGTCTGAAAGTTAGATAACTAGTCTGTCTCAAATTTTAGATAAACACTAAAGTGGTGTATTCAAGAATGACTTTCCAGAGCATTAGTGTCATACTCGAGCAGTGCTGACAGCTGAGTTCTGGGCTTAGGTATTTAGAAAAGCATGAAGAGAATGAAAAGTTGTAAAGAAGTCCCAAAGGCTTATGCACAAAGCAGCTTCTCCAGGTTTCCAGAAAGCCTGAGACCTGAGTTTGCTTCTGCAGCTGAGGGATGGAAGATCATAGGCCCTGACCAGAGGTATCAATCCCAATATATCCCAAATATCAATAGGAAAGGAGAAGAATATTGTATGTGGCTCTGAAAAGGCAAAATCAATATACTGGGCACCTCATTATAACAAGGAGGTCTCTGTGCCACAAGGTTTTGTTGTGATCTGGATGTTGATCACCAGCTGATTAATTAGGTAGCATCATTTCAAATTCCTTTCTTTGGTAAGGTGCAAGATCCATCACTTTCCCTTGTTAAACTTCATATGGTTGGTGATTGCCCAGCTGTCTAATTTTATCTGTGTTTCTCCCTCAGGGCTTCTCTGCCCTCATGGGAGTCAACAGCTTCCCTCAATTTAGTGTCATCTGCAAACTTGCTCAGTATCCCTTCTAGTCCTGCATCCAAGTAATTTATGATGATGTGGAAGAGCACAGGGCCTAAGATGGAGCCCTGTGGGACCCGACTAGGTCACCACTCTGATGTTACCCCAGTCATTGTCGCCCATTGTGCCTGACCCATGAGCCAGCTGCTCACCCATCACATGATGTGTTTATTCAGCTTTATTCTGGACATTTTGTCCAGAAGAATCCTGTAAGAACCAGTATCAAAAGCTTTGCTGTAATCAAAGATTTCATCAACTGGCTTCCCTTGATGAACTAGGTGGGCTACCTTGTTGTGAAAGTAAATTAGGTTTGACAAGCAGGACTTTCTCCTTATGAAGCTGTGCTGGCTGTGAGTGATGACCGTCTTGTCCTTCAGGTGTTTTTCAATAACTCTTAGAATAATATTCTGCATAATTTTGCCAGTTAAAGAAGAGACACTGACAGGCCTGTTTTTCCTGTAGTTTCCAAGTTCATCCTTCTTGCACTTCTTGAAAATTGGGCCAAAGTTTGCCATCTTCCAGTCAGCTGGGACCTCTCCAGATTCCCAAGACCATTCAAAAGTCATTGAGAGAGATCTTGTGATGACATCAGCCGACTCCTTAAGTATTCTTGTATAAGTTCTGTCAGGCCCCATAGACTTTTAGGAATCCAGCTGGAACAGCAGATCCCATGTTCAGGGTGGATTTGGATCATAAAAGGTTTTAGTGGTCTTAAGAACTTAAAATTTAACATTCTCAGCAGGATATGGGTCCCTAAGAAGGGAAATGTCCATGGTCTGTATTGAATGCCTTTTCCAGAAGTCTCCTGATCTGGAGAACTGTAGTAAGCTGTACCTGTGTTTCCTCTGCTCTTGGTACAGCAACATTACTGAGAGCTTGAATCTCTTTGGCTTGCCTAACAAAAGAAGCATAGCAAAGTTTCCTCAAGAAAACCTTAGAGTTTGATTTACTATGAAGTTATTTAATCATTCAGTGTTATCAAAACTTTCAACACTCACTGTATCTTGTTTCTCTATAATCTGTATCAAGAGCTTTGTGGAAGAATTCATGCATAATGTATGAAGTGTTTTTCTAGATTGTTTAAATAAGACCAAGCTATATTTTGCATATAAGTTAGTGCTAAGCATTGAAAACATGGTATAATTTTCTCAAAAATTGTGACACTTACAGCACAGAAAGGATTTTTCTGAAGATTTAAGGGAAAAACCAAGGATGTAACAGACCATGTTTTTGGTGCTGCTGTGACTAGCAGCAGCTGTTTACATTCTTCTTAGTTCCTGGTAGTTAAAACCCACTGAGATCTTTGAGCTGGTTAGTGAGAAGACAGCCATTCTTTTTCACCAGTATTTTTCTCATTGCTCTGCAACAGGAAGCTTCCTCTCTTATCCATTGTTTATAATAATCTGTTTAATTATTTTGAGAATAATTCTTTTCTTCTAGGAGTGAATTGCTATAATTCTCAAAAAATGACCATTTCCTATGGCAGTACTGTTTCCATTGGAGAGAAGATACATTTGCTTGGGTGCTAACACTCTTCCTTACCCATCCACTATTCCCTGCCTTCTTTGCCAGCATGCCACAACTGGGGAAGTTAGAGTTCTTACCTGTGGGGAGAGAGCAAAGAGCTGCCTTTTCCTTACTGTGCTCTGATATATCCTGCTTACCTAAGTTTAAAGGTTATTCAGTCTTTTTAAGGTAATTACTAGGTAACAGAATCTGGTAAGAATTTTGACATCAGAAGGCTGACAGTGTCACCACAAGACCGCAGTCCTGAGGGTAATAAGAAGTTGGGTGGGTGCTGTGCATCCCACCTCCTGTGCCCTTCTTGGAGAATGGCTTCTGTCCCTACTTGTCCATCCTTCCTAGTGGCTGCTCCATGGCCCAGAAAGGATTGTTACAAAGGGTTTTAAGTGCTGCAAAGAAGCTGTGAGAACCAGGTCCCTGTTTCCTCCTGAAGCTGAGTACGGTTGGACTCTCTAACTCCTCTGGGCAATGATGAAAATAATCATTTAGGTAATTTCTGCCTTACCAGCCCCTTTCCGAGAATGTTAATGTGCAGCTTAGAGGGTTTATTTCCTCAAGACAGATGCCAAGCCACATGCATGGAAAATCTGAAAAATCAGAGAAACCTCTGAGAGGTCAAGAATAATATAAATTTTTTTCAGTCTGTCATCCAGAATGCTAGTGTAGCTCTGTACCTTGACAGCTCTCCCAGTAACATTGAGTAAGGCGAGTTTTGCTTCTACCTCATTTTTACCCAAAGCCTGCTGCTTTCTCTCCCACCCCCAACCTCCTCTGTTCACCCAGATTTCTCTTTGTGCCTCCTCTTTTTATCATAATCCTTCCTCCTCCAGCTCCTGATGCAATACAGCAATGCTGCACAAAGAAATGTGTCTGTGAGAAGCCCTAGTGTGTTTACTTTGCCTTCTCTTGTGTTGCACATGCATGGTTTTATTTTCTTATTTTTAGGGGTGTCACCATAGTTCCAACATCAGAACCATTCCCTGTTCCTCATTACAAATAATTCCATAAATGTATTTCCAGTGGCGTTTTTTATTTTTTGTACCACTCCAACAGGAAATTAAAGCTCCCTACTTTCAGAGATGCAGTTGTTCCTTGCTAATGTATCCCAAAATAATCCCCAAAAGGAGGATTTGCTTGCTGTCTTCAAGTGTTTGTTAATACTTTTCAATCTGTTAAATTTGTTTTCTCTGCACTTTGACTTGCTGATTTGTTGTTAAGTGTGAAATAGGCGCTTATGTTCCTGAAAGCAGGTGCTTCAAATTTAGGTTTACAAAATCCCATTTCAGTTCCTGTGCTTGAACATGGGACTTTCCAAAGGAAAAAAAAAAAAAAAAAAAAAAAAAAAAAAAAAAAAAAAAAAAAAAAATTNAAAAGTTTTCTCCTTGCCCAAAACCTGCCTTGCTCTCAGGTATTGCTTGTCTGGAGCTCTTCTTACAGCCTCACATGATGAGTGGGCTGTACCTATTTGGAAGCAAGTAGATAAACATGCTGTCCTCTGCTCACCTAACCTTGGCTGCCATACCTTTTGGCAGGTTTTAAAAAAGACAGCTTTTTTTCCTTGTTTTCACAGAGGAAGAACATTGTGCTATTTTATCTAGCAGAGACAAGACACCTCAAAGCAGTAGTAACTATGCTGGTCTCCATAAAAGACCACACATCTCTGGTGGCCTCAGCGCAGCAGTCTACAAAGACCAGAGAGCAATGCCTGTGCTTGAATTTTTAATCAGGTGTCACTTGTCCCTGTTAAGTAAGAGGAAGACTTGCTAGAGGGAAGACTTCCTCAAATGCCTTCCAAGAGCACCATCATTTTCTGTCTGGGCTATGTAAAATACATCCTTTTGTCACACCGGTTCCTGCGGTACAGCTCGGTGACTGGCAGCGTGGCTGTGGCAGGCAGCAAACCTCCAAGTTTCTTTCAGGAGGAGCCAGCAATTCACTCGAGTGTGCTGCTAATGGCCTGCCAGTTTCCACTACAGAAAATTAAGCACAAAAGGTTGAAGGAGAGTGACATTAGTTTCAATAAATGCCATAACGTTTTTGTGTACAGAATATGAGGCTCACTGCTACTCTTCATGGGGAGCTTCATTTGCCCTTGATACTCATCCTCTTTTTACCTGTTCTAAATAGAGGAGGTTGTTAGGTCATCTAAAAATCTCTTGCTTGCATGAGATAAGGCTTATATCAAAATGGGTGTTTCAGAAAGTGAAAGAAATTCAGTGCTGCCAGGACAGAGAAGTGGTAATGCTTACTTTAGGGGAACATTAATAGGAGTTAATCCACTGAAGTCCTCCAGACTTTGATTGGAGTGTAAATCTGAGTGGAGATGTTAACTCTAAACACTGCGGTGGATGGGCAGGGGAGGGTGTGTGGATTGAACTTGGAAAAACTAATTTTCCATTGCTTGGATAACCCCTTCAGAATCTGTTTTTTGAGCATCAGGGCAAGACCCTATCTCTTTATTAATGCCTCTGTAGCGCCTGTGTTGGAGTGGAATGGGTGCCAGCAGATGAGTAGCTGTGCAAAGGCTGTTTCCATAACCGGTCAGCAGCCTGTAGCTGTGAGCTGAACCATTTAAATCTGTGCTAATATGCAGCGCTTGGGATTTATTCTAGAAAATTATGCTGGAACTTGAGAAACACAGGAATGGCAATATGCACTCAAACAGTCAGATGTATTGCAATATTCACAGTCCATTAAGTAAAAAAAAAAAAAAAATCCACTACATTCAAGTGGAAAAAAAGTCTGTGATATACATCTGTTATTTTTCAGTATGTTAAGCATAGCTTGTATCCAGTAGGACTTCAAAATTGTAAGCTAATCTGGTGACTATATGGATGAATCTCTTCCAAGCACAGTATATGTTGCCTCACTATTTTCAAACCTCAGCAGGACACAGCCAGCAATTCTCTGTTTTATATTTTCTGTGTTCTTTTACAGACAGCTGGGTTAGATCCAGATCACTGGCTCAGGCTGATACACACAAAACGATGATTTTGTAGCATCCAGTTTGTATTAAAGGAGAATAGGGATTTATTTATTTATATTTTTACTCTGTAGAGGATAAGCCATAGGTGCTACATAACTTTCTGAATGTTTTTAACTGAAAAGAACAATTTTCATACCATATTGAGTGGAAGGAGGGGGAG
>VZTR01021388.1:295934-308721 GCA_013400775.1 Chaetops frenatus | reverse complement strand
TTGAGTCACATGTTACTGCATTTTAGCTTCATGGCAGGAAAACATGAATTTGATCTATTATTATTTTAGTTCTTCTCCTGCACAGTGTATTTAGAATTTTGATTAATTGCTGCAACTGGTCTTTAAATATTATTTTATTACAGGAACTAGGTGTAAATATTCAAATTGGTGCATCTAAGGCTAAATTACTACAGGCATGGTGTGCGACACTTGCTGTACTGATTGGTTCCAAAGGGACTGACTAGGTGCTGAGGGTTTCTAAAATTCACAGCCATGTTTACTCTCTGTAACTGAATAAGAGACCTAGAGACCAAACTAGAAACATGATGGGATTTGGAAACTTGCAATTTTTTTTTTCTTTTTAAAAAATATAAATATCAGCATAAGCCTATGATGACAGGGAAGCAGAAAAAGAAAGGTGAAGCAATATTCTAGGTATTACTGAGTGATTGTAGCTTGCCTCAGTTTGTTACAACCATAAGCCCTGTAATTAAGTAGAATTCACCCCAGCACAGAGGATTTCTGTAAAAGCCTTTGCTCCACACACAACTTCTTCAGGTTTCTGTGAAAGGCAGAAATTTAGCATAACTGGTGAGGATCTTACCCCAGACATAAATCTTGATGAAAATCCCAGTTATAACATTTAGCCACTGGATGTCCTCATTTTCAAAGTTCTGCAAAGGTTCATCATCTGGAAAGCCACGTGTTGTTGACAGTTTGCAGAGCATTGCATAAAAACATTCTTGCATAAAAATATTTTGTGTGTATTGGGTGTTGCTAAACTCCAAGCTTACCACCCATGTAGAATCAGTTTCACTTACGAAGGTAATTGAACTGCTGTTGGATGCAGAACATGTATTCTCAATTCTCTTTTATTTATTTATTTTTTTTAATGACTTAAGTATAATTTACATAACACCTTGCTTTGCAGGACTTGCATTCCTAAACACTGAGAAGTGTACTACATTTCTTCCTTTTTCCAGTGCTACCTTTGCTGGAATTTAATGCGGTTTTTACTGTGGCTTTGGACAGCAGCTTGGTTTTTCAAAGTTCTTGTGAATTCTCAAGGGTACATCCCTCTGCTTGTAGGAGTCCTGACTGTGTGATCCCACAAAGACTTTGCCAGGGTTAGGTAATCACATTGTGCATGTAGCTACACCTGCCCAGAGAGCTTAGATTTGCTTCCTCTCTGAATGATAGGATGGTTTGGATTGGAAGTGACCTCAAAGATCATCTAGTTCCAATCCCCCTGCCATGGGCAGGGACACCTTTCACTAGACCAACTTGCTCAGAGCCCCATCCAACCTGACCTGCTTTTTCCTGCAGCTCATGAGCCATCATCACTCACCTTTCCTTTGCTGCAGGCTCCCCTGCCTGCACCATCACAGAGGGCGTTTCTCAGCCCAAGCTTCCCCTGCAGCTAAAGCTGGGAAGAGATTGGATGAGAATCCAATCTCCTCATTCTTGTAGCTCTAATGGCATCATCCTCATTGCCAAACATTCCTGTCTTCTGATTATGATTTGACATTGCTTGTCAGACACCCTCCAACAACATATCTGAGCTGGCAGAAAGATTGACAATGGGCTGTCTGTAGTGCATGTGGGTTTCCTGTTTGTTCATGAAATGTGGAAAATACATTCATGAAAATCTGTATTGCTGATTTTTTTCAGTTTGAAATTTCAAGGAAAAAAGGTCTACTTCTCTTAGCTTTCTGCCTTTTGTTTCTTTAATTTAAACTGCTCTTAAACCACATTCCATCAAGGCAGCAGCTTGTGCTGTCTAAACATTTGATTGAAATTGTGAAAGCAGGTGTTACTGTGAGTAAGAGACAAACTCAGAAGGAAAATTAAAGCTAGGCTTCTTACCTTCATGAGGGAAACTCAGCTTTTGGTATAAATGGACACACTTATACTAGATACCTACGCTTCATGTACCAGGATGGTAATTTTGTTCCTACCAGGCTGGTGCATGAGGCATGTATCCAGCAGGAGTCAGCCTCTGTAGCTGCTGAAGTCTCCTAAGATGACTGATGCCAGGTATGCATTTATTTATCTCCTCATTCAGTGGTTCAGCACCAGGTGAGTTCTTCAGAAAAAAAAAGATGAACATGTGTTTCCACATGCAGCTCTGCAGGACTGGTAGATCCTCATGGAAAGTTGCTTACCCCCTGTGTATTGTTTCATGTGGAAAGGGAGGTGTGCCTAGAGCTGCTCAGGTGGGTAGACACCCGGTGTGCTCCTGATAGGAGTCTGAGTCCTGGGATTGGCTCCAGCTCAGAACTGTGCTGATTTCTGACATTCATGAGAAAGATTCAGAAGATGGAAGACAGAGAGAAAACCAGCATGGGCAGATCTGGAGAATACAATTCTTGTCACAATTCCGTTACCTTAATCCCAAGTATGTGCTCATGTTTCCCTAACAGAGAGAAGAGTCAAGTGTGGTAGGAGCAGATTGCTCTGCAGACACAGTCAGGAGCAAAGACCAGCTCCTGAAGAAGATGTGTGTTGCAGGACTTCTCCCATCCCAGAGCTGCCAGCAACTGAGGAGCCAGGAAATGGTTGACTGGAAATGAGCTCTCTCCACTCCTGGAGACTAACTTGGCTGTGGGAGTGAATCAAAACTCATGTCCCTGCCCTAGAAACTGTGATACGACTCTGAAATTTGCTCACCTTAGGCTAAATGATCATTTCTCAGAAAACACAGCTTCTAAATTGCTTAGGAACTGGTGACAGCCTGCGGACTGCTCAGCCTTCTCCATCTAGGAGAAGACTTACTGATCCCTTTCTGTCTTTCTGAAGGGCACTGTGGGCCATGCGAACAGTGGTGGCAAATACAGATGAAGAAGAAATGGGATTGGAGTCCAACATCTATGTGCTGAGGTTGGACACTTCCACTTTTGCCTCTGGCACTCATGGTCATCCCTGGAGAGCTGAAGCCTGCTGTGATTTTGCAGGGATCTACCTATTCTTTCCTCTTATGGCTTTTGAAGAGCTCTTTGGAAAATGTCGGGTGCTGCTTTTAGAGATTGTAAAACTGGAGATTTAACTTGGAATGATGAAAAGAGATTAAAGGTTTTGCAAGCAGCAAACCCTAGATTTATAGGAAACACAGAGGATTTTGCTTCCTTGGTACAAAAGCCCAGATGCAGCTCAAAATCAATAATTGATCTATTTCCATTTACAGATACATCTACATTCATTCAGGCTAGAAAACCTTATTACTGGATGCAAATTTTCCTTTTAAACAGCTTGTACTCAGGCTGCCTGCAAATGTATCTGTTCATCAAGTGGGCAGCACTCAATCCCTTCTAGAAATGAGCCAGGGACATTTTTTTCTACAGGAAGCCAAGAGTAGGACTGACAAGACAGATGGAAGCTGCTGAACTGTTACAGAGCTTGTTAGGGAAGCGCAGAGCCCTTTAAAGCTGAGGCTGCAGCCAGGATTTACCTCTTGAGAAATGGCAGCAGTCTCCAAAGTAAGTAGTTTGCATGGGCTACAAATCTGCCTCAAAATAAGCAGCATGGATGCAGCCTGTAAGGCTGAATTCCAAATAAACCCTTTTTATTTCAGCTATAATATGGGATGATGCTGAACAAACATATTGTGTCTGGTGCACCGTGTCTGGTGCTCTGTATCCCAAATTGCTGACTCTGCAGCCACACCAAGCTGTGGGTCACACATCTATAGTCCTTATATAGATTAGATAAAAATTCCTGCTATGTTAACAACAGACCTGAAAGGAATTTTAGTTTTGCTTCAGCTGGTTAATGAATCAGTGTCTTGCTCTGGCTGGATGCTTGATGCAGCACCTGGACGGCCCAGGCAGCATGACGCAGTCCATGGAGGATTTGTGGGATTTTTAGCTGCTAAATACTAGGCTTGTTACATGCACATGCTGCTGGGCCTTTGTGAACTGTTTTTTTTTTTTTTTCCCAAAGGAATATTGGACAAGTTTCATGGTTGTGGCAGCAAAAGGCCCATTGGTGGTAGGAGGCTGAGCTCACTGGTTTCTGGTAAAAAGGCTCTTTTTCTCCAAAGCAATCGGTCACAGCAGCAAAACCACTGTGCATCTCTTCAAGAATACACATAGTGTAATGTCTGGTAAGTGTATTCTTAGAGCCAGATGATCATTTTAGCTAACACTAAAAATACCTGAGTCTGAGCCAGACATGTAAGGCAGAAGACATTGTCCTGACAGCTGGAGTTTGAGGAGGTTGCAAGCAAGTAGAAACTAGATCTTACAAAAGGAGGTACTGGGCCAGCTAATGATGGAGATTATCATCTCTTCCCATTGCCCCTGATGACAGAAGGACAAAAGGTGCCCTTCTGCTTCCTAGGGAGGTTTCCAAACTAAAGAAAGGATCCTTGTTTTTGGTGACGGGGATTTTGGCTGAGGAAAGTTAGCAGGGAAGCACAGATAGGAAATCTGCAGCACCTTGGCATTGTATGTGAGGTAGAAGCTGCCCATTTGGTGCTAAGTATGTCTCCAAAAGCTAGAAAGAGCAAGGTGTTTTCATTTTTTGCTTTATTTATAGCTGTTGTGTACTTTCAACTTCCCCTGTTTTCAGCTTGCAGCCCTGAGATCAATGAAAAATACAGCATAGAGCTTCCCACCTTCCAGAAAATAAATGATGTGATCTTATGGTGGTCCTGTAGGAGATGGACAGGGATGAAGTGGGAGACAAAAGAATCAAGGAAAAACTGCATCATACAGCTATATCTGTATTAGGCCCAACATCTGTATCCTGGGATCAGATTTCTGCTGAGATTTTGCTTGAGGGCAGCTTGTCCTTCCTGATGGGTAGAGACACAGGGTGAGCCACAAGATGATTGTGGCTGCATTGGAAAAGTTGGAGGAAAAGTGACACATAGGAAAGGGGGCCCTGGCTGGGCTCTGTTTCTTTGGGATAGCCCATGTCCCAGCAGCACTTCTACCTGGAGACGACCCCATCTGTACAGCTCCTAAACCTGAAAGCGTTGGTGTATCTGGACAGCCTAAACCAAGGCCCATGGTAAGGAGTGGGAGATGAGAAGTCAAGCCTCTGCCACAAGCTGAGAGCCTGGCGCCATGCACAGCAAAGGGGTATGGACAGCTAGGCTGCAAAATTACTGCCAAAATTACAAGCTGCTGCTTGCCAACTGTGTGGCTGGAAGGAGCATGCCAAGAGCAGCCTGGGTTTCCCTCTCACCCTCATCTGGCCTCCTGTCAGCCTACGCCTCTGCACAGTGTCTGGACAAAGCACTAAAAACTGGAAATGGAAATTCAAGAACTAAAAACTTGAATAAAATGTCAGGCTCAGGGTCTGTGTTTCTGTGATGGTTGAAAAACTAGTGGGCATTTCACAATTAAATCTGAGCAGTATCCACAGTGGATGATGGTGCTTCCATGCCAGGATTCACACAATAGGCAAGAGAAGATGTATTTTGCACCTCTGGTGTCAGCTGGAAGAAGCCTTTTTCTTGAAGCACCAGGTCCTTTTCTGGTCCACATACTTTCAAGTCATCTCATTTCACATTTGCAGTCATCTCAGATCTTCTCACAATGAAATTAATTTCAATACTTTCTTCCAACACAAAACAGTCTTAACTGAGCACATGGTACCTTGGAAAACCTCTTCTCTCATAAAATGACTGAGGATAGGATAGAATAGTTCAGTGTGAAGGGACCTACAGTGATCATCTAGCCGAGCTTCTGGGCTGCTGGAAGTTCCTTGCAGTTAGGAGTTTGCTGAAGGGTCACACTCCAGCCCACTTTGCTTTCCATTTACTCCTGTTTGCCTGCAGAGCTTTGAAGGTGTCTGCATGGACTTCCTAGTTCACTGCTGTATTTCTGTTTGTCAGGTGTTTACTTGACCTAAATTCTTTTGAAAACCATCATTTGTGACAACTTAGCACAGGCTTTACAGAACTGGGTAGCTGATTAATAAGCACTGTGACCTGGACTCACAAGCTCTGACATTTTATCAACAGTACAGGCAGGGTTTCTTTCAATTTTATTAATTTCTTAATGCTATTGATTTCTTAAATTATATTTTTTCTAACTGTAATATTGAGCTGTATATATGTCCTAAATTGCTAGGTCACCTCTCAGTCCTCAGCATAACATCTCTCCAGAAAGGTATTTAATTCTGAAGATAGTTGTGATTCTCAATGAATAGTTACATCATACCAGGTAACTCAATGGATTCAGATGTCTGCTTTTAATGCCAGTTGTTATTGTGATGTGATTAAAGGCAGAAAAATATTTTATCTGGTGCAGCTTCTCACTACAATTTTTCCTTTTGGTATTCCAAATAATTACTGGTTATAGTTTATTTACCCTTGGTCTGATTCCTTAAATAAGCAACTTTCACAGTTCAGTTCAGTTCTTCTTGCTCTAAGGAGGTATGTCAGAAATTTCTTCATTCTTTTTCCTGAAAATCAGTAGCACTTTTATAACATGGTATTTTATAACTTGAATTAAAAGAATGTTCTGTGGTAAAATTCCTTGAAATACAGCTGTCCAATTAACATGCATTTATATGAGCTAACATAGGAAATTAGTGAAGGGTAGACTTAACATTAAACTGGCATTTTTGAATGCTAAATGGGGAATTGTGTGTGCAATTGTTCGTAATACCCCATCTGACTATTGTAAGGGCATAAAATTCCCTTCTGGCTGAGAGGAAGAAGAAAATAAGAAACCACATATAAGAAAAAAAAAAGGTTTAACGAAATTAGGAGCCAGTCAAATTACTTATAATTTCTGTAAAATTTATTTTAGCCTTGGTACTAGCTGCTTCTACCTCCTTTATACTAAACATGCTCCAGGTCCATCACTCAGTCCATGAAATGATGGGTTGTAAGACTGCTCCTGATATGGGTTCTTGACACGCCAAATGGTGTTCCTTATTGCTACCCTTGCACTGGTGGAAACCACCAGCTCAGCTTCCCCAACAGAGATGTGACCTCCTGACCCTCGCAATGCTGAAAGCCCACAGGAAGCTGGAAGTCTCTCATCATTCAGCCAATAGACATCATGAAATGAAGGTGAGGCTTAACGCCCACGCAAATCCTCAGGCTGGGCTGATAGGCAGGGTGACCTACCTTATGCTTCTACCTGCATTTTTGCTTCACAGCAAATCCAGCAGTGTGGTTGTTTCTGCTGGCCATAGGAAATAGAGCACCAAACTATATCCAGTCAAGGATTATTTAGTTACATCATTATGTTGATTTGAAAAAATAAACACAGACATGAATTCATGTCTCTACTTGTTCTCTTCATGGTGGTTGGAGAAGAAAAATTTGCTGTGAGAAGTTGTATTGAACCAGCTGAAAACAGCAAAAACATGGAAAAATGGTTGGGACCCAGAATTTGTCCATCAGCTGTGACAGCCAGCCCAGCAATTGGGAGGGCGGGAAAAGAAAGAAGGAAAAAACCCATCTGGCATCTTGGCTGCCAGAATGTCTTTTCCTTATTTGCAAGAACACATCTACTTGTTCTGGCCAAAGAAGATGAGGGGTGTCAGCCCTTGAAAGTTGGTATGAAGTACGAAACTACTGGATACAATGCAACGGCATATGCCTGGCCACTCCTTACAAACCAAACTGAAGCAAGCAGGATTAAATCAAAGTAATACCTCATGTGATTACAGCTCATTGTGTTCAAATAAAAGCTGACATTAACACGAGTGATTTGTTTGGTGGTAGGCGTGGAGAGGATAGGAGATGCTACAGCTTTTGCTCACTGTGCCTGCTATTTATAACACTGTAAAACCACAGTGAACGTGTTAAATGCGCTGCCACGAGCGTGTGCTGCTTCAGCCTGGTATTATGGCTATAATAATTCATCCTGGCTCTTAGATGTGCCTTGGTACTAGTAATACATTATGTGATTCTGTGTAAATTATTCTAGGCATACAAAAACCTTGTAGATGTGGTGGTACCTGAGATGATTAAGCCATAATTTGTAACAGTAGCTGTGTAATCAGTATGGGAACCCTTTATAGTCACATGTACCCGCTCTTTTTACAGCCCTCCTCTAAACAATTTACATAGAAACGGAGAGCAAATGAGACCAGAGTCCTCAGCCAGCAAAACCGAGCAAAGAGAAGTATGTCAGTGCTAATTACCTCCAGCACCCTGCCGGGGCTGGCTCTCAGCAGCTCTGCAGGTTGTAATACAATTACTGTGGGTTCAGTAGTATTCCTGTTTAATTTGCTAAGATGTGCTGGGTAACTAATCTTCCAGCAGAAATCCAGTGCTAGTTAAATAATTTTTGCCAAAATTAGTCCTGTTAGCTATAGTACTTGGGTCTTTCAGTCTTCATACTCTTCTTGTTTAGCCCTGGATTCTCTTAATAACAAGGTTTAGAAATCTGGGGGAAGGAAAAAGTCCTAAATGCAGAAAGAGGCTTCAGGAACTTGGCCTGATTTATTTTTATTTTATCCCTTTGTTTGTTTGGTTGTGGTTTTTTTGTGTTTGAGGTTTTTTTTCTTTTTTTAAATTAATTTTTTTTATTATTCATTGTACTTTTCTTAGCGTTAATTTAAGTGGGTTTTGAACTATGAGCTTTATGAATTACTTAAACAATGCTGATGCAAAATATATTTCTATCCATCATCTATGTTTTCTCTCTATCCCACAATGTACTTTACTATTAAATTCTGATTATTCTGAATATTACTGCTTTCCTTGTAGCAGCACTAACCTCCTCTGCACTCACTCAATCCCATGGATATCCTTGCTGTAGGCCTTTTTATAAGAATCTCAACTTGAAACTTGGTGTTGTTTGCTTGAATTGCCTTTTGACAACCCAGAAAGAAATTCTGTCTGAGCTGTGCTGAGGAGGGAGAGCTGCAGCATGACCTTTTTCCTGCTTCTTTCAAACCATAACTTCCAGGAACACTCCTGAGATCAGTCCAGCCTTATCTGTATTTCACATTTCATTGTCTGAATTCTTTATAAGTCACAGAGACCTAATTTTTTGTTCAGGATCACCCAGGATGATGATGTCTAGCAAGAGAAATTGAGATTTTCAGCACTGAAGCTCTTGGCTATATGCCCAGACCAGGCTGGTAGTGACTGAAGGACAGCTCTTTGTTTGATGGACTGTAAGACATTAATTTTTTGGTCATGACCAGTCTCCCAGGTTTCAACTATGAAGTGACTGTCTCTAGAACTGGTACCCATGGTGTCATTCCCAGCAGAGAGCCCTGGAAGCACTGAACTGTTCAGTAGGGTGATCTCTTGCACTCAACACAACTCTGCTGGCAATGCCATGCAGGAGAGCTTGCCCACCTCCTGCTGTGTATGTCCTGCAAACAACCGGCTGCAGCCTTTCTTTATGAGCACCTTAACACCATTTAACGGGGGCAACGGTGACTGTCACAAACCCTGGTGTGGGTTGCCTGATCACAGTGTGAATAGCAGGAAGATATGTGAACTGTGATATCACAGTAAGAGCAGACTTAATCTGTTCCCCTCCCAATCAGAGCTGGTAGAAGTCTGATTTTGTCTGCACAAGGCTGAAGAAAGCAGTCGGCTGGGAAAGAAGCACAAAGCTGCTCTGCTCACTCATTTATTCCTCCTGCAGAAGAGGTAGTGGCTTTAGCTCTCTAATCAAATGGCAGCTGGAGCCAGGTAATCCCCCTGCAGGACTGCGAGAGCAGCACACTTTAATTCCTTCTGCGTGTGAGCCACACCTTGGCTTGCTATGGAAATGTGTACTGCAGCAGGACTGCTGCTATCAGAGAGGGCAATACTGCTTCGACCCCCGGGGGGCACAGTTTCCCCAAGTAATAAGGTTGTCAGGTATGTGTTAGTATGGATCCTGGCGACTTGCTGTCCTCCTTTCTCACAACTTGCATGCCTGGCTACAGCTTCTAGTTACTGTATTATATCACAATTCTCTTTTCCCCTTCTTTTTTCAAGACCTCTCCCACCAAAACTTGTCCCCAATATGAGGTCTCTTCTTCATTTAGGGAAGGTTTTTTTATTGCTGCTATTTCCTAGAGCAGAAGAACTACAGACACCTGTAACTTATTACACTGACCAAAGCTGAACAAGTTTGCTTGCTTGGGAGGTTGCTTTCTCCCGTGAGAACACTCTTTCCTCAAGAATGGCACTGGTTTGCCTTTTGACTTCCTCAATGCCTATTTCTACATCATAGCTTCAGGCTGTACCTTCACCTCTGCAGTGGGCCAGAAGCACTAGCACTGATTTAATGTCCTAAGCTTCCAAGGATTTTATCAAAGATCCTATGACAGTAGCTGTCCACCTTAGAGAAGGGAAGATCTTTATCCTTTTATTAAGTGTCAGCTGGTGAAGGCAGATCTCATAAATAAGTATTAAGCTTTCTGCCATCACTCTGTCCCCTGGACTCCCCTGACACTCATGAGAAGTGTGTAAATAATTTGACTCATTCTTCATTAAAGCACACAGACTCACCCAGTTGTCAGTCACCCTCCTGTTACTGCCTAGACTTGTCACAGTGAGGCCTAGTCATGAGACACATGACAGCATCTGCAGAAGTGACATCTCATGTCAGACTTTGTGTCCCTGTCATGCAAGAAAGGCTTAAGCTGTTTACAAGCATCCAAGACAGATCAGTGTAGTGCTGGGCTCTGAAGTCCTCTTTGTCCAGAGGGCACGCTGGGCATTTCTCCCAAATGGCAGCATAAGCTGGCGAGAACCTTTCTGCTGGGGCCACTGCTAGAGCTCTTGCCTGTTGTTAGACACAGCTGTGGGACAATCTGGATGTTTCCAGATAAGCAGAAGATGCACATGAGGTCCCGAGGTGCCACTGATCAGTCTGTTTTTTAGAGCTGCTGTTCAGGAGTCAATGTGTTCGTTGTTTGGCAAGTCACATTGTTCTCCAGCTTCAAATGCTTTGATTTATCCTATTCCCATGATGTAGTTCCTTGTAGTACTGCATGTTGTAGGTAAACTGGGGGCAGTCAGCTGCAGCCCTCCCTTGTTCATGTGCCATACTGCATGGCTCCTCTGTAGTCTCACTTCTTCAGAGGGTTCCCTAGGAACAGAGGCAATGAGGTCACTGAATTTAGGCAAAGCAATCTTGGCAGCAAATCTCGGTTGGTCACAGACCAACAACACTTGTTAACAGTTTGAGCCTTATATCTGCCTCAGTATTTGTTCAGTTGATCTCTGCTGATCCTCCATGTTCTCTGCATCTGGTTCAATACCTACAGTGTCAAATCTTGGGTTGGAGCTGCCATGAGAAGATTGATTTTCTGGACCTGGCTCCTGTCTAGCATAAGGGAGGACCAGTCTCACCAACAGCTGCAAGAAGTGCATCTGAAGTGCCTGGCTGGCCACTGGCTGCGAGCCACTAACTGTGATGGAGATGGTCCTCCTCATCTCCACCTCTAAAATCTGCTCGCAGCTTCCTGCATCCCTGTCTTTACCAAGCTCTGCCAACGCACAAGAGGTTGGTTTGATTTTCTCCTGTTGAAATTATCTAATCTCCTGCTGTGGGGCTGGGAAGGCTTCAGAGTGCTGGTGTGTGCCTGCCCTGTTTCTGAGTACATGTGAACACATTTTTGAATGCTCTTTTGTAATTACTGAATATAGTGATGGAAGGAAGAAACTATTGGTTCTGACAACTATTTTTTAAGGTATTAATAAGAAGTTAACATTTTTTAAGTTTCTTGTTTTGTAGGTCTGCCAAGAATAACAGTATGCAAGCACCTAAAATGTCCTTTTTAAAACCAAAAAATAGGCAGATCACTCCAATTGCCACAGAAATTTAACAATTGCAGCTTGTAAGATTTATCAGCTGATTTAAGAAGAACCAAACAATAAATACATTACAAATTTGTAAGATTAAGTATTGTTGGTACCATGCAGGGATTGAAGAACAGAGAGGATTACAATAAACTCCCCCTCTCCTCTATTGCTATATCTGCACCCAATTATAATTATGCAAGAAATTAGCAATATTTCAAGAACAGCTCTGATGTTAACTGCCTGTTTTCCAAGTATTTTGTGTTGCTCTGTAGATTACAAAATTGCTATTATGCAACCAGAAAGACGAGATCCTTTGAGACTGTTTTGCCATCGGAGCTCAGGAGCACATCGGCCCCCTCACAGGGGTACGGGAGTGGGACTGCCGGAGCCCAGAGCCGGCGGACAACGGGCAGAGGACTGCCAGAGTATTTGTCTTTGCTAACCCTTTGTGACCTTACAATTGCCCTTTTGAAAGTGGATTTAAAAAAAAAAACAAACGTATTTCAGAAAGCCTTGGGTTTGTTTTTTTTTAATGTTAACCAATGCAATTTGAGAGGGAATACATTACTCACGGCCATTTACCGAAAGTGCGTTCCATACGTTTTATTGTGTTACTTTCCAGACAGTGTTCTAACAATTGACAAGAAACTGTGAGCGTGGTCTGCGCACGCTCCCGCTCGGTGTTCCCGGGCGCTTCAGGTAGGGATGGGCATGTCCGAGAGTCGGTAGAATCATCGTCCCAAACCGCTCCCCGGCACTCCCTGTCACTGCGGACACCGCCGGTGCGACAGCAGCTCCCGATGGCAGAGTCCGCCCGAGGCGGCTGCCGGCCCGGCCGCTACTGGGGGAGCCGCGCCCCGCGAGCCACCCGGGCGGAGGGGCGCGGTGCGAGCCCCCGCTGTCCGGACAGCACGTCACACTTCCAGCTGGGGGAAGCTCCGTGCCGGCACCGCTTTTTTTCCCTTGGCAGAAAGTTGTGCGGGCGCCCGCCCCCGGCTGCCCGGGGCGAGGCGGCGCCGGGGCAGGCGCGGGGGGTGTGCGAGCGGCGGGCCGGGTCCG
>VZTR01021388.1:252501-295828 GCA_013400775.1 Chaetops frenatus | reverse complement strand
GGGCAGCAGCTCCCGCGGCCGGCGGCGAGGAGGGGGCGGCGGTGAGCGGCGGCGCCCGCCCCGCGGCCCCCGGCGGCGGGGCGATGTTCCACTGCATCCCCCTGTGGCGGTGCAACCGCCATGTGGAGTCCATCGACAAGCGGCACTGCTCGCTGGCCGCCGTGCCCGAGGAGATCTACCGCTACAGCCGCAGCCTGGAGGAGCTCCTGCTGGACGCCAACCAGCTCCGCGAGCTGCCCAAGGTGAGCGGGAATGGGAGCGGGGGCCAGCTGAGCTGCCTCGGTAGGTGCCCGCCGAGCTCCGCGGTCCAGCGCCCGCACCGAGGCTGCGGTGAGGGGCACCTGGGGCCGTCGGTCTGTGGTAGCAGCCCTTGGAGTTAAAGGAAGAGCTGGAGTTTCGGGTTAGCGTTTTCCCGGAGTTAGATGGGAAATGAGCTTTCATGAGCCAAACCTGGAGATCCGCGTCTTGCCCTATTGGAGGGCAGGGGGGGTTGGTGCCGGAGTCGCAGGACATGAGTGTATATTGTGATTAACGTGCACGTCATCGGAATTATGAGACCTTGGAGGGTATTCAACCCTCCCCTTTCTTCCCCTTTCGGTAGATACCGTCTGCTCCGTACATGGGAAAACCAAAACCCTCCAGCAGATAACCGCGTTCCCGTTTCTGTCTTCTACTCCTGGAAACTTCATTATGCAAAACACAAGAGACGAATAAGCTGTTTCTGTGTCTCAGTCTTAAGTCCCGCACAGTTATCAGTGTTTTGCTTCTCACTTGAAGCCTGTAGTCAGAGTTTTAAGCAGACTGTATTTTTGGTAGTGTTGTCAAAGGTGAATTCACTTTAAATTCAACATGATTTTGAGACCTTGAGGTCTCAAAACCTTGAGGTGATACCTGCCAGTGTGTCTCTCCAGGTTGCACTTGCAGATTTTGCCAGAGGAACTCCATCAGAGTGATTCCAGCAAGGCACTCTTTGGCTCCACAGATGAAGAGTGAGTGGGAAGCATGCTCGACTTCTGACCTGAGGATCCACGGGCTTTTTCCTCGTGTTTATTCTTTAAACTTTGGACAACTGAGAAGCCTTCTTGAGTTGTGGTTCATAGAGTTTGACATGGGAAGGGAAGTGTTAGCTGGAAGCTATATCTTAATACTGTGGACTCTTACTAACATGGAATCCAAGAAACTGAACTCACTAGCCAGAAAATTTTTCAAAAGCACCTTTGTTTGCACCTGAATCAAAGTTGCTCTGTTCATACCCAGACTTAAACCGCCTTACTTTTCCCTTTTTGAAATTCAGTGCACTCACATACACTCTCTTTTTTCAACTCTATGTAGTGAAAGTAATAGTGGTGGCTAGGTTTTCCTTCAGACAGTAGTAAAGATACTCAGTTGAGCTGACATATTAAATTTGGCTGTTTCTTTTGAAAAGCCTAGGTGCAAGTTTGCATCTTGTTGTGACTGAACTCTTTATCCTTCTGAAGTAGAGCAAAACTGGTTTACATAGGCTGTGTGTGGGTGCTATTTTTACTTACAGCAGTTTTTCCTGGCTTTGTGCACAGACCAAACTCAGGAGTCCCTTTGTACTAGACCTTTCTTCTTAGTGTTGGCTTTCAGGCTTGTACACATCATATTTCAGGCGTATTTAATGTGTGTGTGACTGAAATCCCATTGAAACCCATGGCTCTCTGGTTAAAAAAAAAGAAAAAAATAAATCTACCACCAACTGTTTGCTGTGTACAAATGTAAAGGGTGATGTCTGTTCATGGTGCTATATGGTATTGATTTCTGTAAATAGAGTGCAACTATTTATTGTTTCTCCTCTCTTCCTTGAACTGTAATATATGAAATAGCCTTTTTTTGCCCTGTGGTGCTTAAAAAGACCACTTTTTCCCATTACTCATGTGCGACTATGCATTACATCCCATACATGATAAAAAACAGCTGAGGGGGTTAAAAAACTCCAAAAACCAACGTAGGCTCCTTGGCATTGTGGTGGAATCAAGCAAAAGCTGAAGTTAAAAAGGAGGTTTTTTGTCCTTTTTTTTTTTTTTTTTTTTTTTTTTTTTTTTTAATGTGCGTGGATCATGTTACAGGAGTGCCTAAATATACTGTAGGAGTATGTTTGTGGGTTTTTAGCTGGACTAGGAGGAATCTGATGAAATACAACTGCAGAAACATACTTGTAGTATCTGTCCTAAGTACTTTATGCCTTGTCAGCAATGCAGGGTGGCATTTTTATTGGGGCTTCCTGCATGAACCTATGAACTTTCCTTGCCAGTTCGTTATTAATGATTTCTGATAAATGGAATATAGCGCCATCACCTCATGTAAGTGTTGACTCTGCAGAATTTTGAGGTACAAAAATAGAGCTGAAGCCCTGAATGAAACTAATCTATTGAAGGTGAAACTGATGGGAAGAGCTCTGTTAAACTTCCCTACCAGCAGATAGTTCTAAAAGTTCTCCTCCTGGAATCTAGTTGAGAAGAGTCGTGGAAGGTCTCTCAGTGGAAGGTAACTACAGCATACATTGCTCATTCCTGTTATGTTAAAAGGGTAGTGTCAATGCGAAGTACAGATACAGAATTGGAAATCAGTGCAAAAAGCTGGGGTAGACCATACCTCTGGTAGAGAAAGCACGGGGGAAATCATCAAGAGTGTTAAATTAACAAACTGTTAGGTCAGCATAGATAGAAGCAGTCGGTACATCCTTAATTTAGTGCAATTCATTATATTAGTCTGACCTTACCTCCATTAAGTTTCTTCTCTGTGTACATAAAGGCAGTAACACAAAATCAAGCTCGATTTGGGTTCAGTTGAGGCCTAAACAAGTCAAGAGAATTGTGTAACTCTCAGTGGCTGGTTAGTTAAGTGTTTTTCAGTGCTTGATGAAGTCCTGAAGTTCACGGTGATCTGTGCCAATTCCTGGTGAATCACCTGTGGGCTGTGCTGATGCCATAATATAATCTCTTAACACTGATAAGGTGTTTGCGTTGCTGAGATGGTTGTGATGCCCCTTAGGAAATTGCTGCTGTAAAGCCTCGCCTCGGCACACTGCAGAAGAATCGGCCTGTAAACTCTTGTCGCTTGCAGCAGAAGTTGCCATGGATGGAGGAGGAAACCCCAACTCTGCTGTTCAGCTCTTCATTGTGCACATTGGTAGTTCAGACTCATTTTCCCAGTGTGGGCAGCTGTGGTCTGAAAGGTCTATTACAGCAGGCAGGAGGTCTTGTCATGCTTCTCTGAAATTGAGTAGATAGTGATGAGTTCTTTTACCAGCTTTGCCATGGCTACAAGTCAGACAGTGATGATGGCTTTATTTCTAGACATGCACTTTGCATCCACTTCTGTATTTTTTTCATCCCTTCAAATGTAAAGCTTTCTGAGGGAGATAAATATCAGCAAGTGGCATGATGAAATATGTGGACTTACTGCATTTCTCTCAAGCTGATGAGGCAATTTGTGTTGGATGCACATGCTTCCCCCCTTTCCCCCTCGTTCTCTCTGCCCCCATTTCTATCAAGTAGCAATAAAAGGTGTTCTTTGCTTGGTTTGATCCAATACACCAGTAAAAGAATACACTCTAATACATCCTAAAAATCTCCATTTCAAGATACAGTAGTAGTCCTAGGCTTTGTTTAATTTGAAGTCTTTCCTAGCATACTTAAAACCTCTTATTCTAGAATAAGCCAGTAGAGTGTGGCGTATGCTAGGGTGTTACTGGAAAAACCTAACAGAACAAACACATAAAAATCCCTTTAAAATACAGAAGACAACTTAGAGAATTGCTGTAGCATCTTGAAGGGAAATGACTAGCAGAAGGACCCAGCACTATTGCTGAATTGTACGAGATTCATGAGAAGTATCCTCAGAAGAAACAAGAAATACAGGTGAATCATTTTGAGGGAATTACTTTGCTACTTTTATTTTTTTCTGTAGGCTGACCAAAATGTATGGTAGAATTCTTCACTGTTTTCTAAGAGCGTAGGAAGGGTTCACCTAGGAAACACCTGAAAAGAAATGTCTGAGAAGCAGAGAGAGGTGGATATCATTGCCCCCATTATTTCTACTCCTCCCCATGTTTTTTTTCTTCTTCATTAATGTATATATGGACCAGAAAAAGAACTGTTTCTCTGACCCCCTTTTCCCTACAAATACCTTTTTTTCACCAAGCTGTAACTGTCAGCGTTTCAAGAATACAAGGTAATAATTTTTGTTTGTAGAGTAATTTAAAAGTTCTTTTATATTATTTTGCTGCTACGCTTTGCTATTTGGTTTCCCATGTCAGTAAGTGATTATTTTGCAAGGTTTCTGTAACTGCTCTGCTGGATCCCTGTATTCCTTTGCTCCATTCCCCAGTTACGTGGTGCAGAACTTGTGCTTATGTTGACAGCGACCTTTTTCTGTCCTTACCACTGGTGTCTCAGACTCCTCACCCTGCATGTTCATACTTTCCCATCCTCCCCCATCCTTAATGTTCCAGGATCTTGCTTATTTCCTCCAACCTAAACAGCTCTGTCTGCCGTCTGTTTTTTATGCTTTGCTTCCTCTCCTGTCCCTTCTGAGCTGGGTTCTTGACTGCCCTTGCAAACATCTCTTTGTACTCTGCTCTTTCCCCTTCCTTTCTGCTGCCTCCCAGGTTCCCTCCTCTGCTCTTGCCCTTCTTGCAGGATGAGCCAGCCTGGTGGGATGTGCTGGAGGAGCAAGCTGTATACTATTAAGCTGCTGGTGGTTTTCCACAATAATGAAGTCTCTCTGAAGCCTTTCTCAGCAGATGTGGCTGTTTTCCCACAGAACAATTTCTAGCTGTCAGCATGCTTCTCACCACTTCTGCTTTACAAGACAAATTAAAGAGCTGCACCCTTTGGTCTGAAAAGGATGGACTGTGTATAGAGTTGGTGGTAAAGTGTAGCTCGTAACTTGCTTAAATAATTCCTTCTCCTGTGTTGGATCCCAAGTGACTTCTGTTGATTATTTTGTGTATCTGATTTTATTGAAAAAAAATTAAGTGGTTGCCAGTGTCAATAGAGCAACTTAAAAATGTAGTTTGTGTGGATTTTTTTCTAAACCTGTAGCATTTTTATTTTCCTTGGGATTGAAAACTTGAAGGATTTTTCTATTCAAGCTGTAATGTGTAGTATATCATTTGCTACACGTCAAAAACTATTCTTCACTGAGGAGTAGGCTTTCTGGCAAATTGCTTTGATAGAAGAAAATAACACATTCTGCATGATGCGTTTCAATAGCTTTTCTAATAAAAAGCATCAGATAAAAATAAAATGCTTTCAATTCTATAGATCAGTCTGTAGTTGATGAAATGTTGTTTTCTACTCCTGTACATTAGAATTTAAGGGCAAATACACCCTGTCAGCTTAATTTCTCTGTGACTCAAATTTGTAGTACAAAACCAAATCCTTGTGTATTTCTTTTTCCAGTGATTAAAAAAAAAAATTCTTAGGAACTCTTGAATGCAGTATTATATTCTGGCCTTTGTATTAAATCACAGCATTCTCTTTGCTTTGGTGGGTGGTGGAAATAGCTTATAACTCTTGTTTTGCTGCTGTTTTGTCTTGCTGCTGCTCAGTTCTTTAACTCAAAGAATAAAGACCACTTTCCCATGATACTTCTAGCAGATGTTGTTTATGGAAAAACTTCAGTGGCAAAAAAAAAGAAAAAAAAAAAATCAGAATTTTTTTCTATGCACTTCATTTAGCCTAAGAGTCTGGGGATTTTTTTTTCTTTTTGCTTTGGGGAATGTAGCATTTGTAAACCTAATGTAGTGCAGCTCTGAATCAATTCACATCTCTGAGCTTACAGATTGTATCGGTCATCTGTAATTTTGCTTCTTGGTGTTATACACTAAAGCTTCTCCATAGAGTTACTAGATAGATGTGAGACCATTTTCCCCAGAGACCTGGTTAAACCCTGGCCTCTTCCTGTGCCCCAGTTTCTTTGCTGGAGATGCTGCTGGTCTGCTGCTGCTTGGCATTCGGCACTGTCGGTATCTCTGTTATGCGTGGTGTTGAAATTCAGGGTGCTGTTATCTTACCAAAATCATGTGAAAGCTCCTTAAGAAACAGTCCCTCTGTTCTTCCCATACCACACCTTTGTCTCAGGAAAAAACCTGTTCTGGGCTGAATTTCACTGTTCTATCATTGTTTTTATCATTATGCAACTATAAGCTTGAAAGACATTTGTTTGGTTACTGGCCAGTAATCTGTGGAAAGACATGATTATCATACTATACCTCTCTTTAAATTTGTGTTTATGGCTGCTTAAGTTGTATATATATAGGAACTTTATTTCCTTTTTTTTGAATGCATAGATCTCCTTGTGTTTGCAGAGATGTGGTAGGATATCTCACATGGCTGGAGTGCTGCAGTTGGTGAACACAGGCTCTGAGAAGGACAGGAAAGGGTGGGGAGTTGCCCTTTGGATGAGAGAGTAGCAGGGATATGTAAAGTTTTGCTTTGGGATGATGGGCCAGCTGAGAACAGTTTGGGATTAGTGGATGACATTGTTTTGGGTGTCTGCTGTAGACTGCTTGATGAGGATGAAGTAGTAGATGATGCCTTCCTTAGACAACGGGAAGAAGTCTCATGTTTGCCAGTCTAGGTCCTCATGTGAGTCTTGAACCCCATGACAGCTGGAAGGACAGCACAGCAGGACATAAGCAATCCAGGAGTTTTCTGTGCCCTGATGTTTTCCTAACACATGTGCTCAGGGATTTAATGGACAGAGGTGATCTGTTGGACCTCATACTCAAAAACAAGAAAAGACAGGTTGAGATGTGATGATCAGTAGCTGTAGTGACCATGAGGTGGTGGAGTTCAGGGTCCAGAGAGGAAGGAACACGGCAATAAACAGCATCTTGAGAAAACAAACTTTGGTATGTTCAGGGTTCTGCTTGGAAGAGGTTGGTAAAAAAGATGTTTATGCTGCCATTCAGCAGTACAGGGAGAGGCTGGAGAAATGGGCAGAGAGGAACCTCATGAAGTTCAGTAAAGAGAAATAGACCTGCACCTGGAGAGAAATATCCCAATTCTCCAGTACAGGCTGGGGGCCAGCCATCTGGGTAACAGTTTTGCAATAAAAGGCCATGGGTAACCTGGTGGACAAGTTGACTGTCAGCCAGCAATGCTCCTTCATGATAGATAGAGCCAACAGTATCCTGCAGGTGATTGCCAGCAGGTGATCCTTGTCCTCTGGCTAGCATTGGGGAAACAGACCTGGAGTGCTTTGTCTAGTGCTGGGTGTCCCAAAAGAAGAGTCATGGACATACTGGACATACACTGTAGGGGCCTCAAAGACTGTTAAGGGCTTGGAGCATCTCTCAGGAGAGAAGGGTAAAAGAGCCAGAATAGTGCAGCCTTGAGAAAAAAAAGGCTCATGGTTGTATATAAATACGTGTTAATCAGCATGAAACCTTGGGTGGGGTGCCCCATGACCTTAAAAGAGGCAGTGGGCAAAGGCTGAAACACAGAGAATTGTCTGAAATATGAAAATACTTTTTTACTCTGAGGATGGTCAAACACTGGCACGGATTGTCCAGAGAGGCTGTGCAATCTCTGTTCATGAAGGTGCTGTAAACCTGACTGGACATGATCCTAGGTGACCTTCTCTGGGTGACCCATGCTTTGAGCAGGGGATGCACTAGATGGTTTCTAGTGTCCCTTTCAACCTCAAGTGTTTTATGATTCTGTAGAGGGCATATCAAAGATTTTGCCTGTCTTTAACTTGGGTGTTTTTAATGATACAGATTGAATTGTTGTGGTTTTCAGAGTTTATTCACCCTCAAATGTTTAATTGTTTTACTTGCTACATTGATAGTGTCACAGTGTTTTTGCACATCTTGCTGTAAATCCTTAATGACATACCACTGTGTGATTTGAACTAGCATGTATTTACAGTTAGTGTCAGGGAGAGAACTGTGCCACTGGGTGAAGCTGAAGCAGACTGTATGCACACAGTGAAAGTAGATTTATTGAAAGTTTAAGAATTTTTTCAGTATGACAAATGCTACTTAAAATACTTGCTATAGAACACCTGTGACTTTACAACTTCAGTATCTTGAGAATGTTACCTTTTGTAACCTGTTGTGAGTATAGTCAGTACTATCATGCAGTATATGCTTGAATTATTAAAATCCATAATGATTTGTAGAGAAGCAACATTGGATATTATATTAACATGCTTCTATATGTAGAGCCCTGTGTTGAAGTCTACAAAGAAGTTTATTACCAGATAAGTATCTCTAGGTTTTCTCCTCTTAGTTTCCATATTTTTCTGTTGTATTGCTTTGGACTTGAAGAAATACTTTACCTTTTGACAGCAAATATGAAAGACCAAAGTCTGATGGGAGCAGAGGAAGAACTTAGTCTGCTGTTTCCTAAACAAGTAAAAGTAATTGTCTTCTGTGTTAGTGTCCCTGCAATTGTACAGAAGATTTTTGAAGTCTGCTTGGTTTGAAATATTTTCTAATGGCAGTTTTTTGTAGTAACAGCTCAGCTCTACTGATTTTTAACCTGAGTTGAAAGAAATTAGGTAGTTATGTTTCAATACCTTTAACTTTTTTTTTGTAAGGTGTGTACTGTTGTAGTAAACTGGTAGCATTCCCTTCTCTTTGTGATGTACATAGGTGAGACAAGGTTTGTGGGCAGAGATTATACATCTGTACCTCTAAAATATATGTTATGAAGAGTTATTGTTCTAATTATATCAGTTGGTCTAAAAAAAAGACATTACCTCCTGCCAACAGTCTTGTATATGGGAAAAATGTATGCTAGAAATCCATTAGAGAGATTAANGCAATGATTCCATATTTCACTGTAGTAGATGTTTTCTGGCCTCTCTTAAAGGCAGAGGTAGGCCCTCTCACCACTGTGCTCTAGCAAACAGCTCTAGCTTGGACTGCCCTTTAACCTTTGTTGCTTCTGCTTAATTGACATAAAAGAGAAAGTAAATCCTTGCCTGCCAGGAACAGTACGAGACAATCTGGTCAATGCATTGCTTGGTAGCACAGCATTTTGATTCAGTGCTGCAGTGTATTGGTTTTTGAGAGTGGATAGTCCCCCATTTATTTTTTAAAAGGGATGGTAACAACTGAGACTAGGACCTGCAATTGGCCCATCCTTGTCAGTGGTTCAGAAAATGGCAGATGCTTTGAAAATAGGGCGTCAGAAGCATAGCAGGTCGATGCTGAATACCAGCTTCATTGAGGCATTTGTGTCATTTTTGCACTGCCTTGTGTAGGCCTTCCCCCACAGCCCTTCTTGCCTGGCTGATCTTTCTGTTGGGCTTTCATTTCAAGTATCCATTGCAGGGAGAGACAGCAGTTGCAGGATCTGGTTCTGTTTAGGGTATGTACCCATGAACTGTGATCTTTCATTAATATTTTTCTCTTGTTGTGAAATCTAGTAATTTTATTGATGTTTTGCATGGGCTGCTGGTTGAATGTCTGCCTCCATGATGTCTTTCATTAATATTCATGATGACAAAGTTGGTAGTGGAATGTTCTGAGACCAAAGTACAGTTTGAATATATTCTGCATACATGTGTGGGTCCCTGAAACAATCTGTCATCAAGGCAAGTATATGTAACAGTTGTAGTTTTGCTCATGGCATATGTGAGGACAGAATTAGAGACCTCAGCTGCATGGAGTAGTTGTCCATTTGCCAGCTTGCCACAAAACAGGTGGGCAGAGGTCTGTGTGCTCCTGTCCATCAGCAGCTGCTGCTGCATCTCCTCATGGCTGCAGAGGAAATCCATTAGCTGCTTCTTTGATGCAGAGTCATCAATTGCGTGATGACCCTGCTGTGCTGCACCATGAGTTAGTCCCTGCCCTCAGCAATTGTTTCAGTATCTCAGGTAGTATTTTATTTGAAAATTAAAGTGTGTTGTGCTCAAAGGATCACATGGGATCTGTATTTGTGAAACCCTGTTGCCCTTGCCATCTGTCCTTGCTTGCAGGTGAAAGCAGACTTGAGCGACTTGAGGGATTCTGATGTTGCTAGCAGGCTTTTTGTGGGAGGTGCCAAACTATGCTAGCCTTTACCAGTCTGCTGAGATCTCTTTTCACACTTCATGAATCCAGAGTAGGATTCAACTTCCTCAGCATTTTATTATGCAGCTAGTTTGGATGTACTTCTAGGGGAAAGGTGTCTGTTTTTTGTGCTCTTGCAGGTTTTCCTCAGCGCTCCCACCTGTGCTACTGGCAGAAGTCTCTGAGTTGGACTTTCAGAGAATGATTTACAGGATTGCATCCTAGAAAGAGTTTTTTGCTCACAAGTTAGTTGTGGATTTCGACTGAGGGTGGATGTCTTGAGGCTTGAGTGGAGTGCAGGGTGCATTACAACTTGCTGACAGCTCCAGACTGGTATGTCCACTGGCTGACTGGAGTAGGAGTGATGTTTGAAATCCCACTAGTTGGTTGTGTAGGGTACTGAGTGTTCTGTCTTCTTGGAACCCTTAGCACTGAGTGACCCCTGTTGATGGTCTTTGAAAGGCCATTCTATCAATGACTTGTACAGAAGTGGGGTGGAGAGGAATGAGGAAAATCTTGCCCTTCCCTCTTTGCCTTTGCCCTTCAGGCAGATGGGGAATGTGCATGAATGCTTGTGCCAGAACCTGATTATTAAACCCATCCCAAGGAAGCATAATGCTTGAATTCAGTGGTGCTGCTTCACTACGGGATTTAATCCGTGTTTTCCTCGTGGTGTCCTGACCACCCTGAAGTGTGTTCACCTAAAGTGAGTTGGGCTTCCTCTGCTCTCACTGAAGTCGTGCAGCAATGCAGACAAAATGATAACTTCTAGGGGCCAAAAGGAAGGGACTAGGGACCTTTTTGGGAAGCAGCTGTATTGCGAGGTTATTTCATGGATTTGATGCCTTATCTCTTGTTTACTGCTTTGCTTACCACAATTACCTCTTCTACTTGTCTTTGCCTGAAGGAAGACCTCAGAAAAAGATCTTTCTGAGGCAGTATAAAAAGTGTGAGGAAGGATTGACTGTAATTTCCCTTTTCCAATGACTGAAGGAGGACAAATAGCTGGTGATTGGAAATAAACAAATGAAATGGTGTCCCCATTGATTTTTGTTTATAATGCAGGAGAAGAAAATGAAGCCTGAAGTAAGATTTGAAACAAGAATGCATTTAGGAGTTAAACCGTGTTTAAATTACTATGTGTCACTTCTTAATTCTGAAGCACAGATAGCCTTTAGGTGGTCATTTGTAAGTTTGGAAAACGGGTGAAATAAATACAAATGTACTTAAGAAACAGAACCTAGTAACATACTCTGTCTTACAGCTTACTTAATTCATTTTAATATAATAATGTAATTGCCCAAAGAAGCCCTAAAAGCTTAGGCAGCATGTGTATGCGGAAAATCCATAGTGGTATCTAAGGGAATTTGACATAAGAGCAAATGCTTACAAATTCCTTATCTTGTCAACAACAGCTCAAGTGCCTGCAGAAAAAAAACCAAAACAACTTGAAGCAAAAAACCCATTGAAACTTCATCCTATCTGGTGTATGCAAACACGAAACAAATTAATTTGCATTTTTCTTTCTCCTTTACATCTCATTCTAATTTCTACTGCTTATGCTGGCCCATTGTGAAATTATGCAGTGGATTTGTAAAGGTTTTAATTTTAATTCTCTTTGCTGCCAGTAGTAGCCTTTTTATGGAAATGTTTTGCTTAACACAGTAAACATTTAGTTATGCTACCTGTGCCTGTGCCAGATGGGTTTTGAGTGTGGCATGTCTCCAGCAACTCAGATTTTGCTGAAATGTTGCTCCTCCCCCTAAACAGCATTAGCTGCAAATACGTCTTTGTTCCCTCCTATGGGTTTTATTTCAATTGTCTATTGTTTTCATGTATTTCTATTTATTTTTTTTATTCCCATCAGCTAAGGTGCTGCATTTTCAGGGAAAGTTCTCAGGCATGAATATTTTTTGCTTCAGGAGAGAACCATTGAAAGAAACCCAGAGATATGTTGTCTTGGCCACTTGCATGGAAGAAAATATCTTACTAGTTTGGCTTAATTCTCCTCACTTTTTTTTTTCTAGAATTGAATGCCAGTTGTAGTGGTATTCTTAAAAAAAAATGGTATAAAAATTGAGGGCTGTGGGATCACACTGTCTGTTTATACTTTTCAGTGAGTCATGCACTTATCTGTTACTTTTTTTTCTTCCGTTGGCTGACATCGACCCAATTTTGTCAGAATGAAGCTTTTTTAAAATATGTGTCTGGGTGAGAGAGACTTGGTGAGTTTTCTAGTGAGAGAATGGATCTGTTCAAGATGTATGTTTTTAGAAAATCTATATAATAGAAGCCTTTATAAATTCTTTGATAGCAGGAAAAGCTCCAGTTGAGGGCTGGGAATTGTTATTAACTAGCAAGTTGTAGGCTACTTCAGTGCTTATGTTCATGGCATTGTTTTTCTCATTGAGGCACTATTAATTAGGCTGGCTAAACTAAGCAGCATTAAAAGTGTTGCCAAGATACTCATAGAGACGTTGGGTCTGCAATCAAAACCTGCTATTAGAGCGTGCTGGGTGGATATGGTGCTCTGGCCAACAACCCCACTGCGCTTTGGATTGTGTTAGAGCTTATCAAATAGAGGCAGAATTGTGTTAGATGCATCAAATTAGGAACGTGTTTCTTGTTGGCATGTATTTTAAAAAATCACAGATATTTATAAACATACGTACACACACACACATATATATATGTGCATCTTTTACTGCTGAGTGTTTATTAACTTTCTAAAGGTATATCCTATATATATATGTGTAGGTATGTATGTTCATGTTTATGTTTGTTGAACTCTATTGAGTAAGCTTTTAATTCTGTTTGTTCCCTGTGGCCTGTTTGAAAGGTAAAACATATATGGCCAAAAGGAGTTGCTTGCCTCTCCAACAGTGCTTCAGAGCATGAATGATGTGTCTTAGATAAAGGAAGAACACTCACTAAAATGGGAGTAGGATACACTAAACATGCAAGAGTGATTGAGTCCTGTAGTTTAAAGGAAAAAAAACAACAAATGAGAAGTTCAAAGAAATGCCATTCATGTAACTGCAGTTTGATTTTATCTAGGAAATTGTATCATTCATTAAAAATTGTTATGCAGATGGAAAATAAAGCTTCCAGTTAGTTTTTCTTTTAAGTAGTAGTCAGCTAAAGAAACAGGAATGTCTTTAAGTGTTGTGTGATATTGCTTGTTGCACACATGCTCTGCGCATTTGATAAATATGTACTGCACTGACATATGGTGCTGTGAGGGCCCTCAAACCTTCCTAGGGATATCCAGCTCTTTACAGGCTTGTGATGACTGTTCTGTCTTTTAACCATGTTCCTTCTGTCTTTGCTCACTTCCTGTTGAATATCTGTTAGGGACAACTGTTGCTTAGGATAAGATTTGTAGTAGAACATCAATATTTATAACTGTTGTATAATAGAGCAGCTACACACTGCTTTGAGGAACACATTTGGCAAGTATTTATTTTGGAGTGTTAGGACAGATTGGAATCTCTTCTGTGGAGCGTACTCCTGCTATATTTTCACAAAAGTGTCTTTAAGTGCTTTTCTAAGCTTCTGATGGATTCTTGCTTTAGTCATATTAATAAATATTTAGAGAAAGGGCTGCATTTGTTTTAAAATAAGAATGGTAATGATATGAAAATGCAGTTATGGATCTTTTGAGGACAGTGAAGGATTAAAAAGCATTTGTGGCTATTTTAATTGAAATATATGTTTTTAGGGAGCTAGAAATACGGAATTATAGAGGTTTTTTTACCTTCTTAGAATTTCAACTCTCTTACAAAAGGCTTTTAATATGGGGGAGGGTGAAGGAGTGCTGTTCTCACTCAAAACCGCCTTTGAAATTTCACATTCAGGTCTGGTGCGTCTTTTACTGCTGAGTGTTTATAAACTTTTTAAAGGTATATCCTATTTATCCCCTAAAAGAAACCTATGTTTTTGAGGGAAAACACATTCATTTCACTTGTGTTTTATTTTTCTGTGACACAGTGTATATTGAAAGATTGATGCAGAAGTGCAAAATTTTGCACCTAAAAACCTGATTTATGATCTTGACCACAAGACACTCAATATAAGATCGAAAACCTGCATTGTAATACAGATTTCTGAGACTGCTTTTATCTAGTGTCCTAGTAAGATGTCTTACTGCCCCTTTTTGTGTCAGATTAATCTAAGCCATATCTGAGTGACATTCAGAGCGCATACTCCATCACCTAAATGAAATAAAAACTAGAAAAGAGGTGCTGATTTCCTAGGAGGGATTGTAGGTGATTAAATGTAAGCAGGTATCCCAAATTTACAAGGATCTTCCAGTTTCCTTAAGGGTGCAAAACCATGGGGGTGCAGGCACACACACATGCTGAGAGTGGGTGAGATGCACATGTTCTGACTGCTGGGAAGAACTCCTGCGCACTCCCGGGGCACGAAACTCACTGTTCAGTTTTGATCAAGATGACTTGTATGTAATAAGTCATTTCATTCTGCACAAATCCTCACCCCTTGCAGTCACTCTCCTTAAAAGGCCGGCCTGGAAGAAAGGAAAGTTGCGACAAGAGCTCCACAACCTTCTTATGAATATCTACATCTCAGTAGGTATTCATAAGAAAAATGATCATTTTTCAGTCACCAGCTGCTCCCAGTGCCTGCTGTTGGCCTGACTTTCAGCTTGGCCTGTTTGATTGCTATTTTGTCTTGGGAGCTGCCAGGTTCCCTGAGCCCATAGCTGGGGTCAGGGAATGTTAGCATCCAGTCTGAATTGTGTGCCCGTGTTCTCACTGTGGGCAGGGCTGGGCTAGGTTTTTCCTCAAGCAAAGAAGGCCTGAAATCCTGCCCAACTTCCATTAGTCCTTCTGAAACTGGGCCATAGAACAGAGGGTATTTGAGGCTGGAAGGAAAGCCTTCCTGAGGGAGGCTGGTTCTGTAACCTGGTTGGTTTTGGTGCTCACCAGTGAAGAAGACCTTGTCAGCCCCTCTTCATCAGTTTTCTGGATCCTGTTCTTTAGAAGTGTCCCTCTGCATTAACTTCCTAATGAACCCTGGTGTGTAATTAGGATGCTTTTAATTACTCTGCTTGGTAGCCTTACCTCATTAATGACTTGAAGCTGGCACTCTGGATTTTGCTAGTGTCTGTCTGCAGTAATCTTTAACAGCAAGCTTTATGGATTATTTTTTTTACATAAATTTTCAGTGTAGCTAAAACACCAGGTTGTGGTTTGTTTGCATGTAAAAATTAAAACAAAATGTTCGTTCTGATACAGTCTGAAAGAGAGCTGCATAACTAATGCCATGCAATAGCTTTAATTAGCTCACGTTTTGAAAGTCATTCCGGTTATTCTTTATCACTTATCATGCCTATATGTGAGTTAGGTGAATATTTTCTGACATGTAATTTTTTCTTTCAGCCTTTCTTCCAGCTTGTGAAGTTACGGAAGCTTGGACTTAGTGATAATGAAATCCAGCGGCTCCCCCCAGAAATAGCGAATTTCATGCAGCTGGTGGAACTTGATTTGTCTCGAAATGGTAAGCTCCAAAGTTAATTTGTTTGATTCTATACTGTCCTATGACATGGTCTAGAAAACTGAATTAGTAAGGTTTTTCTGTCTCAGAAATTTTTGTCTATGTCCTGCAGAACACTTTTTTGTGTAATTCATGGATTTGCCTCTAGTTCTGGATGTGAAGGAGGGAAAGAGCAGAGGGAAGCTTGTGGTAGAAATGCAGTAATAAAATAATGCTTGACTGTGGCCCTGAGTTTCTGAGAGCCTGCTTTATTTTCCGATTTAAAAAATGCTTTATGTGGAAGTTTTATATGTGTATCTGTCAGCATGTTGACTTCTTTTCCCAAGCTCTCAGAAATGCCTGGCATTTAGAGATGGAAAAAAACAGAAAAAAAAAAAAAGGAAGTTGAAAAAAAATAAAGCTGCTTTCTGTCCTAAGAAAAAAGGACTGCCTGTGGGTTAGAAGTCCAGTTCTTTATCTC
This sequence comes from Chaetops frenatus, assembly GCA_013400775.1. NCBI lineage: Eukaryota > Metazoa > Chordata > Aves > Passeriformes > Picathartidae > Chaetops > Chaetops frenatus. Next base: position 279,815 of record VZTR01021388.1, on the reverse strand, counting down.
TGCTCTGCTCTTTACCTGGGATTAGCAAGAGGCAGAGTGCTGGTATTTCTAGTTGTACTTTTGGAAGAAGAATCAGTCTGTCAACTGCAGAGATAAATTCAGAAAAGAATGCTGGGAGAGACTGTCTTTTAGAATGTGTTGTTGGAAAGGAACAACATGGCTTTATTGTTTGCTTGCAATTCTTGCTGCGTATATTGTCCTGCATTGTGATGGACTGAAAACATTTTTTTTTTTTCTGTGGCCTGGTGAACTTACTAGTTCTGCAAGAAGTTCAGGGGCTGGTGGGTCACCTTTAAGCAGCCTTGTGACCCAGTGATCTAGAAACAGTGAATCTGTGTTACCAAATTAGAGCAACTGTCAACTATTTTTGTCTCCTTACATGCAGTGGATGTGCACAAAATGCTCTCTCAGCTGTGATGGAAGGGGTGGGAACGATCAAGGTTGTGTAACCTTGTAAATAAATGAGGGTTGTAATTGAATATTCCAGAAAATAAATAGTGTAATGGGGAACCTTTTTTTCTGTACGGTTTAACTTCACATTGACTCTTTGAGACTAAAGAATATTCTGTTGTTACTTCACCTTTCTATAGCATATTTCCTTTATTTGTTTGGTGCTTTAAATTCTGTCTTTATCTGATAATATAATTGGTGAAGCGTAATGAGTCTCCAGGCAATTGCTGAAAAATTTCTGTGAACCATATAATTTTATGCATATTTGGAAAACCTTTTAAGAGAAGAAAACTGAAAAAAAAAATCAAACAGAGACAGAAGAGACAGATTAGTTAAAACATTTTAAAAATACATGAACATTATGATGTGGTATTTGGCTATTGAGTTTGGCTGAGTTGGGTGCTGTCAGTGACAGACCTTATACAAAAGAAACCCTCTGTTGGCTTAGTAATTCTCTTTGCAAATGAATAACTAATTGGAAAAGAGCTGGTGGATCAGAGCCATGTGAACTCTTGTCAGCCTGACTTGGAAGTTGGCTTGAGAACTCAACTGTAACCAAGAGCAGATGGTGTGAATGTTTATGGCTGGGTAGATGTGTGTGTCATTAGAAGTTACTGCACAGGGAAGTATTTTTTCTAGTGATGTGTTGAACTAATGCAGGTGGCAGGGAGCAGTTGCTTTCCTATAGCCAAGGTTCAGTGTTAATTACCCATTTTATTGCATTGCTTTCTTTTCTCTGTGGTTCGTTGCAGAAGGTGACTGATACCGTTTCCCCCTGCTTAATTATGTCTCAGTTATTGCATGATTTGACTGTTCAAATGATAAATGCACTGTGCAATGTGGTGCAGGGGGGCTGTGGCAGAAGATAACTAGTCTTACTTTACACTGTTTGGCCATTTTATGGTTGTCTCATGTTCTCCAAGTCAAAAGACAAAACACACGCCATCTGGGATGCTGCAGGGGGAATTCTTGCAAAAGGTTTTTGAGATTTACAGTATTTTAATTTATTAGCTTAGTATTTTGAACCTGCCTTCCAGTATGTCTTGTTCTAATCCTGCCACAGGTTTGTCCTGTTCAGTGGCTTGCACTCCAAAAGGTTTTGTTTTTCTGACTGCCCAAGACTACTTAGGGAAAAAAAAAAAAAAAGGAACTCTTCGTATTCCTTTCAGGCAGAGAAAAACAGCCCTGCTTTTCCAAATGCAGTATGCTGCATGAATAGTAAAGTGTGATGGTGACATCTGAGCTTGGGAAATAAGAGGTCATTGTTCTGTGTTTTTTGTTGTTCTAGTTGTCTGGTTTGGTGCACTAATTGCCTTCAGTTCTGGTCATTCTGTTTCCTCAAGAGCTTAAAAACGCAGATATAAATTCATTTAATGTTCTCTGCACAGGAATAGCTCTTTCTATTTTAACCTCTCATCACAGAAGAAGGAAAGGGTTTTGAATAAACAGAGTACTTGCATTTCTGCCATAATAAAATAGTAACATGTCTTCCTTTCTCCAACTTTATAACCCTTTGGTCAGCGTATGATCTTTGAAGCCACGTGAGATGGTGGGTGTATCACACGGGTGGGCCTGGGTGCTCTTCCAGGCTGCAGTGGCCAGCTGTGCTTGGAGCAGCAGTGAGTCTAGAGGAGGGATCAGTCTCTCCTGATCTTTGGAGGTAGTTCTGGATACCTGTGCCATGCAGTGTTGTGTGACATGTAAGTAGCCCTGCTTCGCAGGCACTCTGAAGAGGTCCACAGGGAAACTCTGAAATGTGTCTCTCTGAAATTCTCAGGTGTTTTAAAGTGCCGAAGACTTGCTAGTGTATATGTTAAAAATATGCTACAATAATTAATTCTTTAAGCAGTTTCTTGGTTAATGAGTGAATCTAGAACTATAAAAATCCTTCTGACAAATAAAACTGAAATATCTTAAGCAGATGTAAATTTGATGCTTCCTGTGTATTTGAGAGATGTCTCGGGGAGGGTAAGGATAGCCTCAGTGGTGCAGAAGGAAAAGGATTTAGGAAGGCTAGCAGCCATATATTCTTAAACTTTTCCTGAAGTATTTGCATGTTGATGCTATTTCTTATTCCCTGCAAGGCCCATGTGTTCATGCAGATTTTCCTAGGAAGCATCGCCACTGTGCTTTTCTAGTCTGGCTGAGGCTGTTACTTGCACAAAGGTTGAATGGATGAATCAAGGACTGGAGTATAAGAGGGCAGAGAAGCTGTGCTAAGAAGACAGCATAGTGGTGGTGAACACTTTGAAGGTTATTTGGCAATCCAGTTTATCTCTGCCTCTTGGTATCAAGTTGTTCAAAAGGCTCATATACTTGTTCTAAGGCTAAAGAAAACAGACTCAGTGGATGCCTGAGCTGTTGACTTGCTGGGAAAGCATGTCTGAAACTCAAGAGTGTTCCCTGAGGAATCTTCTGAGATAGATACTTACCTGCTGTGTGTCTGAAGCTACTGCTGGTTCCCTCAGACTCCCCAAGGTTGATTAAATCTTTTCCTGGATTCTCATATTATGGATGAATTCTGTGAAGACAGTGGATCACTGAAACATTCTTGCTTGATGACCCTGAGGTTTGGGTAGGGCTCCAGTGCTTTGCATTGAGCTTAAGTGCAGGTCTTGGCTCTACATGACAGAGGGGGAGATTCGGCTCTAAGCACAGTCAGAAGTGCTTGTGTGCTATTTTTTTTTTTCCCACAGCACTTGGACATTCTCTCAGGTAAGTCCTGAAAGACCCTGTGATTCATAAAGTGCAATCTCCAAAGATAGGAAGACATGCTTGAATTTCCACAGTTCTTTCCTGGTGCCTCGACTGGCACTTCATTAAGCTTCCCGTTCTTCCGAGGGCATGCTGTGTGTTTCAGATCCAAACGAGCTGTAGCAGGTTGCTACCCACACTGCTCATCCCCCAGAGATTTCCTTCGGCGTCTCCATCCCCCCTTTTCTTCTTGCACAAACCCTGGAGGCCAAATTCTTAAAGCATAGGGCCTTACCATCCCAGGTTCATTAAAATGTTAATGGCTTTTCCTGTTCTGTAGCTTCTTCTAGACAGGAGGGGCATTACATAAAGTTTCTGTAGTTAATTTAATGCATGCTGATATTGAGAATTATGTATACTATGTATGTACTCTATGTTCTTGGAGAGACGATGTAATCCTTTTTTTGTATCCCTCTTTTCCAAGAAGAGGATTTTTGTTTGCCTTTGACAAATATTAAATCCTCCAAACTCCACTGGTGTGTTTTTGTCATGATATTGCATGTTCCTTAAAATGCCCTGAAGGTGTTAATTTAACTCTTGTGTTCTTATTTGAAAGAAATTTCTATCCTGCACACGCTTTCTCTTAATGGGTGTGCTGTGGAAGCCAGGTTTTTTGTTCCTAATGTTATACACTTTTCACAGCCACCGGCAGATTGTCGGCAGCTTGTTTCATTCAACTGTTTTAGCCTAAAGAAAATCACTAAAAAAAGAAAATCACTCTGAGCTGGGACACTAGTCACTGGAGTGGCTTTCCTATGCTTCCCAGCTTCAGGAGTGCCATTTGAACAGTCCTGTTGCCCACCCCTTTCTCTGATGCAGTCTAACCCCCTTGCTTTTGTAGGAGAGTAGCTTCTTGCACTGCTGGGTCTGAGTTGCTGTCTCTTTGTGATCAAAACCTGGCAGGGTTTTCTGCTGCTCCTCTTGCTTCTATTGAATGTGGGTACCAAGGACTTGGTCATGCAAGCCCGTTGCATTGGTAGTTGCTCTGTGCTGGCAGTTTTGCACTGACTGTCTGTAGTGACTCTCCAGCTGGCAGCAGGTAAGGGGACTCAAAACGTGTGGTCTTCTGTGGAAGTGGTCTGCAACCTTGCAGTTCGGTGTTATGTCCAAGCCCCAAGACTCAAAACTGTGAAAAAGATGCAAGTGTGAGTGCAGTGGGAGAATTAAATGGCTTTTTGTATTATTGGTAGATAGATTATTCCGGTTCTGTTTGCTGATTCAGCTCTCGGTGGAGCTGAGATACATTTGTGAAGTGTGGAGTGATGGGTTTTGCTGTGGCATCTATTGAGGAAATCTGTGTGTGGGCACACCTTGTTAAGCTATATTTGGCTCTGCATGATGCTTGATACCAAAACCTCAGTGTGGTTCTTTACTGTGATATCCACTAAGAATAATGGTGTTTGTTTAATGTATACAATTCATCTTGTATATAGGTGAATTCTGTCTACATGACATATTATTTGCAACCCATTGTTGTATTTTCTGGTTAAACTGAGCTTATGACTGTATTGATAGTGTGGTTGTTCAGAACACAAGTCTTGTGACATCAGAATATTCTCATTTCAAAATCCTCTTTCCACACAGTTGCCATATGCTGTCATTTATATGAAAATAATTACAGATTTAACCAAAGATAAATATGCTACTTTAGGATTACCGTAACAGTAGAGATGGTTCCTGACAAGCATGTCAGTAGTCACTATTCTGTAAGGAAAGATTGCAGTGCTGCTATGCAAGGTCTGAGTAGGGTCCAAGACTTTGGAAGTCACTCTAGAAGATCGGTATCCCAGGTGCTCTGTGAGCTTTATTCTTAAGTTTTCCTTGCTTCCAAAATGGATCGCAGTTGCAAACTTAGAAACTTATAATATTTTGTTTTCAGCTCTCAGGGTACTTGGAGGACTCTACAGCAATTGGTATTTAACTGTTCTACTTTCAGCTGCAGGCAATTTGATATTTCTGCTTTTTATTTGAAGTGTTTATTCTTTTTAGCCACCTTACTACCTAATTGAAAGTCTCTTTAGAGATCTTGGTCATCCTCAGGATACCACATGCATTGTGTGACAGGTAAATTTTATTCAAAAAGTTATTAGAGGGCCAGGTGAGTAGGCAGAAGCTTTCCTGCAAAGTGTCCATCAGTCCATCCTGCTGAAAGGTGATGTAGAATCTTTGCTTTGCTCTTTGAGACTCAGCTCACTTCCTTGTAACAGTGCCTGCACATCAGTGCTTCCCCTTCTTAATTCAGCCATCTGCTCTCCAAGGTATACCTGTCATCTGTACTGTGGGATTACTTCCCTTCTGCCCACAAAGTGAGTAAGTGTTCCCCTTTTCCTCTCCCCCACTGAAAGCAGGATAACTAGTATTTTTTCAAACGAGAAATTCTGATGGAGGAAAGGCTTGAACACTTGTTTCGGTTCAGCCAGGGCTGGTGATCTGGCTATTTTACAGTGAAGAGATAAGTAGGGAGAAGTACTTTTGAGTCTTCTGATCTTGTCCCACAGCCTCACAGGGACTCTGCTCTCTTGTGTGCCAACTGCTCCTGTTGCTTTGTGCTCTTGCCTGGAGTCTGGCTGTCCACCTCTACTGCACTTCCACAGCATCTAAGCAGAGATGTCCTCCATGAAATCCTCTCCTTCTCTGCCTGCCACTAGCTGCTTTAACATGAATGTGGTGGTACTGGTCTGGTGGCAAATAGCAAAACCTAAATTGCTGAGAAATAGATGAGAATTGATGCTTTCTTGCTCAGTGGACAAGGAAAAAAACCTCAGGCCAGCAACCTTTGTTGGAGGGCAGTACAGTTGACAAATGCATCTATTTGGTTAACATATGCAACTGCTGGATGTTGCTTGTTTGCTTTCTGAACTGAATTGTGCCCAAGTGAGTGCTTACAGACAAACAAGAATTACTCTCCTACTCCTGCATGGACAGGTCTTATCTGATACAAGAAAGCATCCTGTGAATGCAGTTGCTGCAACCCTGGTGTGTACATCTACAAGTGAATAAGCATCCCACCAGTGACTATCGTGTTTTGTCTGGTGATAGAGTAACTTAAGCTTCTGTCTGCATCTGAACAGTGGCTGGTGTTTGGTTTTGTGGGGATTTTGGGGATTTTTTGGTGCTAATGAAAGCAAAGCAGACTTGGAGATAAGAGATTTTTTTTGCTCTTTTAGATGATTGCTTACTAACAGTTGTGTTGCATGTTTGAGTTTCTATGTTTGAGTTTGTTTTTTTTTTGACACATCTAATTTCTTGTGACATACTTTTTCTATGTGTTATCTCCCATTTCTCCTTTGAGGTTAGTCTAAATTTTTTACTTAAAAACTTCATCACTTTAATGTCTTACACATGAAGTTTAGGGATTGATGTACAAAGGAGCATATGAGGGAAGCAAGAAACACCCACTGCAAATTACTTTTGGATCCAGGAGCTCTGCACAGTGCCTCACATGTGTAGGAATTCTTGCTTGCTTTGAAGAAGTGATGTAAAACTGAATATGATTTGTGAATCTATGTCATTAAAATTAGTCTGATGTCAGCAGGGCTTCTCATCTAGGAGAAGAAAGAAGCAGCAAGTGCTGACTGTGATTGAGAATGAGAAGATAAATGAAATCTCATGATAGAATAATTTAATTAGAGAAGCCTAGAAGATGTTATTTTTAAATGGATTACAAAAAAGTGGATTTTTCCATCATGGCATATTCTGCCAGATTTAACCGTTCTTTCTGATAAGACTTTGCTCACGTACTTACGTGTGCATCTAGAAACAGTGCCTTCATACAAATTCAAGGGAAAGGAGCAGGCCAAGTTGGAGGCAGAAACCCTAGGCCTGCCTAAGTGTCAGCTAGTGTGTTAAACATCAGATGCCCCGCCACTTCTTTTTTCCGCCTGTTTCGAATTTACAGCTCCTGATCTGTTACTGCTGCTTGCTGCAGCTGAGAAGGATAGTCTGAATAGTTGAATCACCACATGCTATCTGTTCAAAAACCCAGCTTGTTCTTATGTCCCTTCACAGTTTTCTTTTAAGTAACTAATTTATATGTATGCATGAAATGCTGTTTTGTGAGGACTTTTTTCCCTGGTGCTCTTGTTGTTTGGAAAAGGGATGTGTCCAGAAGCGATGAGGAGGAGAAATGAGATGTCTCTTCAGTTTCTTTTTAATTATTCAGTAAGGGCTTAAGGGAGAAAATGCAACCTGAACCTGTAGGTGAATTTTCCTTAGAGTTTTAAAGGCAGGTCTTAAAAGAGCTTTATCTCTTGTATGTTGTATGTCCTCAGAGCCTGAAGAGGAAAATGTTACAACCTGTTCAATAACCACTTAATCTCAATATACCTTGCAAGAACCACATGACTCCTGTCACATTGTGCCCCAAAAATTGTAGCACTTCACCGAAAGAGGTCGATTACTTCTGTCTTCAGGGCTAGTAGCAAAGTCTCCTAATTTAAAAAAATAAAGGGAAACCTATCTGATCATTGTGAATGTCATGATCTCAGTGTGGAAATGGAGGGAGAGGATGAGTAACCTTCCTCCATCCCTTCCCCCTGCAGGATCACACCTTTTGGGAGCTGCATTTGGCTGCTTTTGAGAGAGTAGAGAGATGTGGTGGGGATGTCTGTGACACAGCAGTCTGCTCAGCTGGGCTTTCCAGGTGGAGAGCCTTCCAAAAAGACAAACAAATGCTTGCAGCACAAATTCTCACTTGAAAGGTATTTGACAAAGTGGGCAATTTCCTTCCATGTTTAGTAGGGGGAGGAGGTGGAGAGCAGGGCTGGAAAACACAGCTTCTCCAAGGGCAGACTTCTCAGAGGTCCTTCTGAGAGGATGGATGGCACAGAGGAACCTCCCTGGAAGTGACAAGAGAACCTTTAGGCTCCTAAATCACTTGAGTATTGCAGTGCTTAATGCTTCAATTGACCTTTTGTGTGTATGTGTAAATACCATAGTTGATAATGGATATTACATATGTGGAAAAAGAGGTTGAAAAATAGTCTGTGTATTGAATTGGATGGATGAGACCTGGTTTGCTGCTGAGGGATGATAATGCTGCATGGATTTACAGTCTGAGTCTAGAATGGGCTTCCCTGGCCGTGTAAACCAATCAACTGCTGAATTACATTTATGAATTACTACTAATCACTAAGCAGTTAAAAGTGTTTTGTCTTATGTAAAAGTGCTGTATATACCTCTTGGTGGAGTTTCCACTATGACCAGGTAAATGAGGTCTGTTCAGATGACTTTGGCTGGGGTGTATGCAATGTGCCAGCTCCAGTGCTCCTAACACATGGTGCCCTGCGCTGCCTTCATAGCTGGAAAATATGACTACATCCAGTAGTTACTCCCTGAAAGACTCTTGAGCATGGTAAACTTTCCCTCAGGAATGGGGTACATCTCTCTTGTCTGAGACTTCAGCAAAGTTTTTGCAAAAACACTTTTTACTTTGGTCAGATCAAGAGTCATTATTTGAATAGCTCTGGTCTGGCAGCCCTGTCACAGCCTAGGACTTTCCTACCCATTGCTGTTGTGATATTGATTAGGTGTTGGAAATTAGGTTCAATATTGCAGGGTGTATAAAGGATGCTGGCTGTACTGTACCCTTTGGGTAGATGAAATGTTATCAATTCTTGAAATTTCGTATAAAATGCTGGAAAAATGTGCCATACAAAAATTTTGTCAGTTTAAAAATCACCATTCCAGCCATTAGAGGAAGAAAAGTGGGTGAAAGGGGGTTGAGTGATGTAACTGTTGTAGAAATCTTTACAGAAAAGAAGGTAGGGAGGAAAGGAAGTATTATCATCAAACAGAAGAATTTTTAGAAGAAATTTCCTCATCCAGACAGTACAGAATTCCCTAGTGTCAAACTTACTTCCAAAGTTACTTGTACAGGGCTTGCTAAATTGTGAGCAAATTCTTGGGCAAACTGTAACAATAAACATTTGAAGAGGTGTTTTGACTGGAGAAGGGGACAAATGCCCTCTTGTATACATGACTGCTGAGCTTGATTTTGATCCACTTCTGCTGCCACAACTTCTTTTCTGCTGTCAGTGTATTTGTACTGTCACACGTCACAGGGCTTATGTTGGTTTATGGCTTTATTATTAGCAGGGCTGCACAATCTGCATGCCAGAACATCTGGGGCATCGTGTAAATGCAGAGCATTCATCAGAGTGTAGCATTAGAAGAATCCTAGATATTTAAGTAGGATTTCAGCTGGTTATCCAGCAGTGGCAAGAAAAGTATTCAACCTCACTATTGCTGATATTGGGAGGTACATACATGTTAATGTCTAACAAAATTGAGTAGTCAACACTAATGGTGAAAGGTTCTTAATCCATCAAGAGACACAAGGACTTCTTTATATATTTTAATATCCTCTGCTGCATTCTAGTTGATTATGTCAGTGCTTTTATTATGTGCCCTTATCTTCGCTGCTACAATTAGCACTCCATTTTTTTTGTCATACACTAAAATGCTCCTCTCCTTTTCTCTTCTGAATTCATTTATTCAATGGAATGTTATACTAGTCTTCACATATAAAGTATTTTCTGATAACTTGTGTTTTGCTTGAAAAATCTTTTTAAGATGCTTGGCTACAAAAATGAGTTACATTTCAACTTTTTTGAATTCAGTAAATATATAATGATCCTCACTTCAGAGAGGTGCACTGAATTTTGTCCATTCTTTGTCCAGATAGGCAGAGGACAGAAATGAATAGTGAAAGTATGAAGTGAGGGGGAGCAAAATGCACTTTACAGAATCAGAGAATTGGTAATATTGGAAAGGATCACTGTGGGTCATTGATCCAACATCCCTGCTCAAGCAGGATTGTCCTAGACCACATTGCACAGGATTGTGTCCAGCTGGTTCTTGAATATCTCCAGTGAGAAGATGCCACAACCTCTCTAGGCAATCTAATTCAGTGCTTGGTCACCTGCACAGTAAAGATGTTTTTCCTTATAGTCAAATGGAACCTCCTGTACGTCAGTTTCCATCGGTTGCCTTTTGTCCTATTGCTTGGCACCACCAAGAAGAGCCTGGAAACATCCTCTTGACACCCTCCCTACAGATACTGATAGACATTGATGAGTTCCCCTTTCAGTTGTGTTTTCCTGAGGTGAACAGGCCCAGCTCCCTCAGCCTTTCTTTGTAAGAGAGGTGCTCCAGTCCCTAAATCATCTCTGTTGCCCTGTGTTGGGCCTGTTTCAGGAGCTGCCTGTCTTGTACTGGGGAGCCCAGAGNCTTGAGCATGGTAAACTTTCCCTCAGGAATGGGGTACATCTCTCTTGTCTGAGACTTCAGCAAAGTTTTTGCAAAAACACTTTTTACTTTGGTCAGATCAAGAGTCATTATTTGAATAGCTCTGGTCTGGCAGCCCTGTCACAGCCTAGGACTTTCCTACCCATTGCTGTTGTGATATTGATTAGGTGTTGGAAATTAGGTTCAATATTGCAGGGTGTATAAAGGATGCTGGCTGTACTGTACCCTTTGGGTAGATGAAATGTTATCAATTCTTGAAATTTCGTATAAAATGCTGGAAAAATGTGCCATACAAAAATTTTGTCAGTTTAAAAATCACCATTCCAGCCATTAGAGGAAGAAAAGTGGGTGAAAGGGGGTTGAGTGATGTAACTGTTGTAGAAATCTTTACAGAAAAGAAGGTAGGGAGGAAAGGAAGTATTATCATCAAACAGAAGAATTTTTAGAAGAAATTTCCTCATCCAGACAGTACAGAATTCCCTAGTGTCAAACTTACTTCCAAAGTTACTTGTACAGGGCTTGCTAAATTGTGAGCAAATTCTTGGGCAAACTGTAACAATAAACATTTGAAGAGGTGTTTTGACTGGAGAAGGGGACAAATGCCCTCTTGTATACATGACTGCTGAGCTTGATTTTGATCCACTTCTGCTGCCACAACTTCTTTTCTGCTGTCAGTGTATTTGTACTGTCACACGTCACAGGGCTTATGTTGGTTTATGGCTTTATTATTAGCAGGGCTGCACAATCTGCATGCCAGAACATCTGGGGCATCGTGTAAATGCAGAGCATTCATCAGAGTGTAGCATTAGAAGAATCCTAGATATTTAAGTAGGATTTCAGCTGGTTATCCAGCAGTGGCAAGAAAAGTATTCAACCTCACTATTGCTGATATTGGGAGGTACATACATGTTAATGTCTAACAAAATTGAGTAGTCAACACTAATGGTGAAAGGTTCTTAATCCATCAAGAGACACAAGGACTTCTTTATATATTTTAATATCCTCTGCTGCATTCTAGTTGATTATGTCAGTGCTTTTATTATGTGCCCTTATCTTCGCTGCTACAATTAGCACTCCATTTTTTTTGTCATACACTAAAATGCTCCTCTCCTTTTCTCTTCTGAATTCATTTATTCAATGGAATGTTATACTAGTCTTCACATATAAAGTATTTTCTGATAACTTGTGTTTTGCTTGAAAAATCTTTTTAAGATGCTTGGCTACAAAAATGAGTTACATTTCAACTTTTTTGAATTCAGTAAATATATAATGATCCTCACTTCAGAGAGGTGCACTGAATTTTGTCCATTCTTTGTCCAGATAGGCAGAGGACAGAAATGAATAGTGAAAGTATGAAGTGAGGGGGAGCAAAATGCACTTTACAGAATCAGAGAATTGGTAATATTGGAAAGGATCACTGTGGGTCATTGATCCAACATCCCTGCTCAAGCAGGATTGTCCTAGACCACATTGCACAGGATTGTGTCCAGCTGGTTCTTGAATATCTCCAGTGAGAAGATGCCACAACCTCTCTAGGCAATCTAATTCAGTGCTTGGTCACCTGCACAGTAAAGATGTTTTTCCTTATAGTCAAATGGAACCTCCTGTACGTCAGTTTCCATCGGTTGCCTTTTGTCCTATTGCTTGGCACCACCAAGAAGAGCCTGGAAACATCCTCTTGACACCCTCCCTACAGATACTGATAGACATTGATGAGTTCCCCTTTCAGTTGTGTTTTCCTGAGGTGAACAGGCCCAGCTCCCTCAGCCTTTCTTTGTAAGAGAGGTGCTCCAGTCCCTAAATCATCTCTGTTGCCCTGTGTTGGGCCTGTTTCAGGAGCTGCCTGTCTTGTACTGGGGAGCCCAGAGTGCGACACAGCACCCCAGGGGTGGACTCGCATCTCAGCGAGTTCTCTGTCCACCTCACTGTCCATTCATTCAGGCCGTGCCTCCTGAGTTTGCCTGCAGGGTTATTGTGGAAGACAGTGTCAAAAACCTTGCTGAAGTCCAAAGAGACCATATCCATTGCTCCCCCCTCATCCATCCAGATTGTTGTTTGATTGCAGAAGGCAATCAATTTGGTCAAGTGTGAATCCATGCTGACTACTCCTGATCACCTTCTTGTCCTCCATTTGGAGGAGCAGAGATGAAGCTGGCAGGCCAGCAGTTCCTTGGGTCCTCCTTCTTGCCTTTTTTGTAGACCAGTGTGGCATTTGCTTTTGTCCAGCCCTCAGACACTTCTCTTGATCCCCGTGACCTTTCAGAGGTGATAGTGAGTGGCCTGGCTGTGGTGTCCAGCAGCTCCCTCAGCACGTGTGAATGTGTAACTAACAGGGCCCATCGATTTGCAGAAGTCAAGTCTGCCTAGGTGTTCTCTAACCCAACCCCTCTTGACTGTGGAAAAGTCTTCCTTCCAACATTCATGACCTTTACTCTGGTCTCCTGGGTCAGAGATTGTATGAAAAAAAACCCACAAAAATCTCCTGTTTTCCCTGTGTCTGTTTATATTTTTTAATGAAGAGTTTTGCTCATGTAGTGACTTCTTAGTCTGAGAAAAGTTTATTTCTAGAACAGATGTAGTAATTTGAAAATGCATGCGAAGTATAAGCATTGCCTATACTATCTTATTGCAAATAGTATCTTATACTGGAGTAATTTTTACTTAGCTTGGATACTTGTTGGCTTTTACAGATAATATCCAAGACTGTTATAACAGAAAAAGCTCGTCAAAATAGTTTGGCTGAGAAGAAATACTTTCTGGGATTTGTAGTACAAATCATACAGAAGTAGAAGAGAAACTATTTGCAGTGTGGCAGTGAAACTGTATTTTGGTGGAGGAAATCAGTAGCATGATTACTTTCAAAAACTTTTTGCGTTGAGGATTTATCTTCTGCTTTATATGTTCCATTTTTATGTGTATATTTTTTTCCCCAAACAAATTAGGATAGTTATTTTTACTTCAGCTTTACTTTTTTGTGGTTTGTTTGTTGGTTTGTTTCTAATCTGAGAGAATGATTGTCATGCGAGTATCTCTATGTGAAATAATGGTGTGTGTACATAAATGCATTTTAAAATTGGTGGACACTGGCTTATTTGCAAAGAAATAAGTCATACTGAGTCCTCAGAAGTTTTGAAATAGAGATGTCCCTTTCAGAATGTTTCCAGCTAATTTCCAGGGAAAAATAGCATGAAGACTAGATAGTAGATGACACATTCTTTACTTGGTGTTGATTAGCCACGTTCAGTGTCAGTACTTGTTGTTGCTGTAATGCAAGATAAAAGTTACAGTGTCAATATGACTAGATTTAGATGGGATTTTAGGAAGAAATTAATCACTGTGAGGGTGATGAGGCACTGGAACAGGTTGCCCAGAGAAACTGTGGATGCTTTATCCCTGGTAGTGTTCAAGGCCAGCTTGGGTGGGGCTTTGAGCAGCCTGGTCTAGTGGAAGGTGTCCTTGCCCATGGCAGTGGGGTGGGACTAGGTGATCCCTTCCAACTCAAACCATTTTGTGATTCTGTTCTGAGCTGGGAAGCATTCAGAAGAGATGCTTTTGCTGAGATTACCTGGCAAGAGAAGTACCTGGTGAACAGATGCTTTCCTGTTTTCTACCCTTCTTTCTCCATCACACCTATTTTGGGAAGGAAATCTGAACAAAATACATAGGTAGTCAATTCTGAGTTACTCAGCTAGGTAGGAAAAGAATTAATTTCCACATTTTTTTTTCAATATATTTAGGTCGTACATGGCTGGTGAGGCTAGTAGAAATAGCAGTAAACTTTGAAACAGAAATATGACCTTTACTTAAAATTTGCCTTTTCTTTTAATTAATTTCAAAATCAATCATCAAGATTCATTTTGACATTCAGGGAAACCAAAATATTTGTTTAATTTTTGCTAGATCTCAGTGACAGTAAACAAGTACTTAATCAGAAGACTCAGCCTATTTTCGGGTATTCAGGTTGCTTTAAGAGGGCCAGAAGACAATTTTATTTCTCAGATGTACCTGACTTAAGTAGATAAATGTGCTGTACTGAAGTTCCTTGAAAAAACACCACTTGTTTTCAGGTACAGATATCTCTGTTTACTTCTCGGCAGTCTAAAATGGTGTAGTAGCACTTACTTGTAACCTGTCAGTTTAAATATAATTTTCAAATTACTTGGCTGTGGTGTAAGGGAGGGAGGATGTTTCTGCTCTGTGACTGTATGTTACACGTGGAGAGACGTGCACATTCTCTTCTTCCTTCCACTGTTTTCCTTTCTCATGCACTTTCTCCCACAACAGAATGTGGGCATGTGTTGATCAAATCACCAGAGGTTCAGATTATAATTGGCTTTTAGGACAGCCCTAGCACATCAGTTGTCTGATGCTTTTGATGAGCAGAATCTGATGAGGATCAGTCCAAGGACAGGTGAATAGTAGGAAGATGAACGTGGAGCAGGAGGTAAAAATGGGATGTGAAAAAGCACAAAATGGCTCTGCTTCTATAGGTCTGTACTTGGACAGGGAGAAATCTTGCATGTTGAAATGTCTTGAAAGATACCAAGATAACTCCTTGCAATAGTGAGTTACTTACTGTCATTAAGCAATAATTTCAGTGCAGATGCAGTAGAGTTGTTGACAATTTTTTCCTTTTTTTTCTTCTACAGATATTCCTGAAATACCAGAAAGCATCTCATTCTGCAGAGCACTGCAGGTAGCAGATTTCAGTGGCAATCCATTGACTAGGTAACTTCACCTTCTTCTTAGTTACATGACATACCAGAATTGCAATCTTGCTGTAACAATTATAATTTTAAATAAACCCTTAAAAATTGTAACCTAGACTCTGTGTAATATTGCCAACAGTGTTTGTCTCTGGTAGGGACTGAAGCAAAAGTTTACATTTAAAAAGTGATGTGCATCTTTCTTTGGGTGGGGATGAAATTTGTTAGCCAACCAGAAAAATCTGATTTGGTAAATTTGATTGTCCATAAAATGATTTTCATTCTTTTTCTTAAATGCATAGGAAAACCATGTTCATACTTAGGAAAGATAAAGCAGTGGTTAGAACTAATGGCCTTGGCACAAACCCAGGTGCCTGATGATTTGGAATAGACTTTAGATCAGCCGCTGCAGATAATGGCTTTTACTAATGATTAAAGCTTGGACTAGCATTTCATCACCCTCCCATCAATTGGGACACAGTGACATGCAGTAACATGAGGCAGAAATGCACTGTGGCTGCTGTGTCTACTGCCAGCCTGTGTTCTGATGGGCTGAGGTTTGGAGGTTATGCACACTTTTGGTATGGAAGAGGAGTTTTGTTTACATTTCTCTGTACAATTTGCTGAAGAATTCGGAATTTATCTAGTCAAATGAGGCTGGGGATGGCAAGGAAGAGGTGATCTTCTAGGTAAAGCCTTTGAATGCTGTTTGGAGAACTATTTCTTGAACCAGCCATTGCCACAGAGCTCCGTTGTGGTGCTGAGCAAGTCACATAAGCCAGTGTTCACAGTGGCTGCTCGCTGACCTGCTTCTCTTTGTACTGAGATGGCCACATACTTGCAGGGTTAGCTGGCTGGCTGGGCTGCTGCAGTGCTAACAAACAGGAGTCTGTAAGAGCTTAACCCGCTCCAGTGGTTTTGCAAGACTGCTGCTCCCACATGTGCAGCTCAGATTCTTCAGAAGTGTGCTTTGAATATTGCCCATAGTGCCTCCCAAGTTCTCTGAAAGTCACATCGCTGAGCATTAAAGGGACACTTGTGATCTTAATCCCCGTGGCTCTGCAGCCTGTTTATATAGTGAGGATAATAATACCACAAAAATCCAGCAAAGCAAACTGAGGCTGAACTGATGTTTAGATACACAAGTGGTGAGGGTCACTGAGCAGCTTTTTTTCCGAGCATCAGTTGCAGCGTATGAAGCTCAGAGCTGCATCTCGTGGTACTAAACAAAATTGTCAGTAGTAGTGTTCTAGTTATTCTTCTTCATTCTGTGTGCTCAGTAAGGCCTGAGTAATGTGTTTCCTTAAACAATACCCGTAATGCACAGCTACAGCTTCGTGGAATTCACAAAAGAGTTTTTTGGTGGTGTTGAAATAGATAACTCATAACTCTTTGTTGACAATTTAAGAGAATTCTAAAAATTCTTGATAAAGAGGCTCCAAAGTATATGCATGCCCTGGAAAAGATAACTCTAAGCAGTTTCATAAGTTAGAATACACAGATTCCAGAAACCATTTACATATGGTTGTGAGATATTTCTGTGATGAGATCCAGAATTTCAGTTTTTTTACCTATATAATAGCATGTAAGTTTTTGCACTGATTTGCCCAGGCAAAGTGAGAAAGTCAAATAATTATTTTTGTGTAATATTCTGGAACATTTTTTTAGCCTTTGATTCTTGTCCCTATTTCCTCTAAGTTTAAAAGCTGGTCGGAGATCTTTGCCATTGATGTCTTACCACTAATACAGTATGTTGCCTCATTGTCATATCAGTAATGAAACTGAGCATTTTAAAGTTGGCTGGCAGACCATTTTTCCAGCTGTTTTCAGGTTATTTCAGGTTTGTTTATTACTTATATCAGTAAAAAGCAGATGCATTTATTTATAGATATCTAACATATGTATAGATTTGGATATGGAAATATAGATATGGAAGTCCATTGCCTCCTATAGAGAGACTAGAATAATTCTAGTTGGAAGGGACCTACAATAATCATTGAGTCTGCCTACCTGTTAACATCAGGGCTGAGCAAAAGACAAACGATTTAACTCCACTCTAAAACCTGTTTGAATCACATATTGAAGATATTGAGCATCTTCTGTTAATGAGGTCCAGAATACGAAGCAATGCAGTACCAAATTGATCACATGAAAATTCCCTCCTGCCCCACACTATAAGTTGCCTTTTTCCTTTTCCCCATCCCCATGTGCAGCGTTGTATTTGCCTGTAGGTGTGTCTCCATTTGACAAGTTGCCTGCAGGCCATACCATGTGCCTTGAGCTGGGTGATGGGGAGAGCAGGTACCAAACCAAATGCTACAGCTTGATTTTAGGTTGCATGCTCTGGGGGTTTAGCAGAAGTTGGGTGGCTGGGCCAGGGGCTTCTGCTTCTTCACCTAATTGGTGCCTTTACCTCATCCTGTCCCTTGTACAACTGGAAACTGAGCTTGGTATAGGCAGTGAGCAGCAAGTGGCACAGGAACCCCTCAGTGTGAGGGCATTTGAGGGAGTGGGAACTTGGAGAAGACCAGCTGGGTGATGGACCTAAAGGCCTTGGGAACTTTGGAAGTGTTTTGCATATGACTGCATTTTATAGTGTAAGAGCAGGGGATTAGTGTAAGAGGGGATGCTGTTGTGTTGTGAACCAGGAAATGGGAAATGCTGTAACAGCAGAACATTGTCTTCATAGTGAACAGCGTGTTTCTTCAAAAAAGCAGCAATTGAAGAGAAGCCTAGCCTAATACACAATGGCCATGCTATAAGCGTGTATGTAACTGGAGCCTGAATAAAAATAAAATTTTATCATTTTACCGTTTGATCATATAGGAAAATAATAGTAAAAAAGCTTGGTTGGTTTTTTTTTTTAATGTATTTGATTTTATTTTTTAGTTTTGTGAAAATGCTTAAAATGTTCACAAGCCCTGTAGTATTTTCAACCTGCAAATTGGGTGCAGGGAATAGAGTGGTATATCACCTGTTCTCTGACACAGAATAAACTTTAAAGTCTCTAAATCATGGGTATTTTTTTATGATCCTTAAAATTTCCTGAGAGTCATGCTGGAATCTGAGTATTCCTCCCTCTGTGTGTATTTGCTAAATAAAGTCTTACTCACATGAATGAGAGTACTTCTGGAAGTCTTTGATTTGAATTAATATCTCCGTAGGTTGCCTGAAAGCTTTCCTGAATTGCAGAACCTAACATGTCTTTCAGTAAATGACATCTCTCTGCAAGCACTACCTGAAAACATTGGGAAGTAAGTTCTTTGCACTTTATTACTTTCTAAATTTATTTTTTCTTTATTGTTGCACTAATTGTATAAATGACCTGGATAATTGTATTTTATACACCTATAAAATTATTTATAGGTCTACTCTTATTTTTTCTGTTCTTTCAAGCAGGAGGGATCTGTTTATAAAAACCCTAAAACATGACATTTTCACTTGACAATAGCAGGTTAATGCAGAACTTAAGGTGTGTATGTGTATAGTTCAACTCTGTTCTTTAGGATTTAGAATAACTTTGAATTTTAGATGCAAAATTATTTCAGTGTTTTATCATGCTGATCTGACCTTCTGCTTTCCTACATTGATCCATTATTGTGAACATGTCAGATGGCTTGCAGCTTAGCTCAAAACCAGGCAATTTCTGGCACAAGAACAGATGGGTAAAAGCTGGCTGTGATCACAATGGAAATTTAGAAGGTTCCTAACTAGCTATGGGAGCAGTCTGGTATTGAAGAAAACTTCAGTGTGAGCTGTGGTGATGAAGACTCATGGAACAGCTCTTAAGGTGGAATTTTATAAGCTTTTAAGCTTTTTGTTCACTCTGGAAAGTAGATCAGTGTTGCAAGGACAGACTTTCAAAGTGGAGAGTTGGAAAGTGAAGTAAACAATATTTGTGTCTCCTTTTGACTGAAATAAACATCCACACTTCCAGATGGGGAAATCTCTTTCCCCAGTGGAGAGAAGGGTATCTCTCCCAGTTTGAAGGAGAAGTGGTAATTCCATGTCTCCTCACATAAATATGAGAATGACTCTGCTGATTCAGCTCAAAGGCTCATCTAGCCCAGCTTCCTTCTGCAGTTGTAGTAAGTAGTTTCCTAGAGAGGGTTTAGAAGAACTGTGTGTGTGTGTGTGATGACTTTTTTCCATCCCCTCTTTCTGGTTCAGAGGATTTCCTGAGCTTTGGATTTTGGTTTGTTTAATTGATAGCCCATAATAAATCTCTCCTGTGTATTTCTCCAGTTTCTCCTTGAGCATTTGTAGACATCTTCAGTATCCTTCCCTGGCAAATAGCTGCACACAACTGTTACCCATTTCACTGGTTTGTTGTTAGTGCAGTAAAATCCAGATGTTTCTAAACAGAGGAGTCCTGCAGAAAGGATCTTAGTCATAAGAGCTCCTGCAATGTAGTCAAGTTCAGACTGGCATTACTTTAGCCACTTCCCATGGGTATGAAAGCTGTCAGCTGGCACCACACCAGCCACAACAGAAGTGGAAAATACCTTTTGAAACCTCCCACAAGCACTAACAGGCACAGATAGTGTGTGCCCAGTGACTAGGGTAGAGTCTTACCTGGAAATTGCATGGGCAATTTTTTTGTGGTATCCTTCCTTCACTGTAAAAGTTCACAAAACTTTTCGTGCAACTTTTTCAGCACTGGGAGCTAAGAAAAGGCCTGATCAGGCTTTGCATTTACTGCAAATCAAGGTGACAAATTTGGCATCCTGCTTGATTCTGAAGATAAATACAAGAAAGATGACAAGCACGATTCCCAAAAGCGTGGTGTGGACTGCTGCTTTGCAGACAGTAACCACAGGAAGGTTGTTGGCTTCCCTGAGAGCTCACTGGCTGTGCTGGCTCTGGCTTCTTGCTTGTTCTGCCTCTCCTTTGGTAGTCTGAGTGGTGATAGCCTCTGTTTTGGAACAGATGACTGGAAACAAGTACGGTTAAAATGGGGATACTAGAGTTTGTAGAGATGTCAGTATGTGGAGCTGTGCAAGGAAGAAAGGTAAAAATTTACCTCATACTGGACCTAAGCAGTTCATGGAAATGCTGTGATACTATTTCAGCATGAGCTCTTGCAGAACAGAGCAGTGCAACCCATCCTCCCTCAAAATCAATATATGATCCTTGATATTGAATTTAAAAATCTGAGGTCCTCACTTGTGTCAGGAAGAGCCACAGGCTTGTCCTGGTGGTCTTGGTGAGTTCTCCTGGGGGGATAGACTCTTATTTGACAGGCCTGCTTTTATCTGGGAAGTGTTCCCACATAAGCTATTTAGAATATGAACATTGTATTTTTACAAAAGCTTTAATCTCATTAGTAGGAATTTTTATTATCAGTTTTATATTTAAAGAAGCCCACAGATATGTGGAGCTGTTGTTTTTGCCTCATCAGGTATTCAAAATAGATGGGAGTATGTTGGGAAGTCAGCAG
The DNA here is from genome assembly GCA_013400775.1 of Chaetops frenatus. Taxonomy (NCBI): domain Eukaryota; kingdom Metazoa; phylum Chordata; class Aves; order Passeriformes; family Picathartidae; genus Chaetops; species Chaetops frenatus. The sequence goes on along the minus strand of VZTR01021388.1, from coordinate 259,217 downwards.
GAAGATGTTGCATGAGGAAAACTCATGGGGTGTCCACCCAAAATGTTATGGTTCTGAAGTCTGTTGAGGAATGTCCAACAGAGAGATCCTATCTGATTCCAACTTGAAGTTGTTGGGAGGTCTTGTAGTGAACTGTAACTGCAACCTGAAGTCCTTATGGATCATTTCTGAGAGTGAATTTTACTGATTTTTTAGCATTAGATCTATAAGTAAGAATTTTTTTTTTTTTTTCAGTCTGGCTACCAACAAGTGCAACTTTCCTATGTTAGGAAATTTAGAAGACTAATCTTAATCTTCCCTATTTCCTATTTTGGCAAAATTTTCATCATTTGCTGCAAGTGAATTTGATGTATCACCTTGTATTTGGTAAAGCAGTGGAATGCTTTGTGGCTTCTCCAAAGGAAAAAGCCATGAACTTCTACTCGTTGATCCCTCCCTTGTTCTTTTTCATCTACTGGGACCCCAAAAATTCTGGAAATTGAAAAGTAATGCCAATTTTGTTTTTCTGTCTGAGCAGACTAAGTAAGACTCTAAAAGGTGTTTGGATATGTTTGCAAATGCCTTACTGGACTTTCCCTGTGCTTTGGATAATCATGTTGTTATTTGATGGAATAGGCTGGACCTATGTGCTCTATATGAGATCTGTCAAATAGTGAGCAAACAAATATATACTGGTGTTTTATTCTGCTATGGTTGGGCTTGTTTGGGGAAAAATTTGAAGTCCCTGTGCTTGCTGCGGGTCTTCCGACCACTGGAGTGTGTGGAAAGTTGAGGAAGTGCATCCACATTTCTTAGTCTTATAGTGCTGTCTAGGAAACTGCCTAATACAGCCAGTGAAATCTCTAACTCATCTTCATGTTGTATAGTGATCAGTATGCATTTAGCATATCTCTTTTTTTTTTTTTTTAAGCTTCCTACTTATAATCTTGTGGTAATGCAAATTTGCCTTACTGTCTTAAATGGGGAAAGCAACAAAAGCAATGGCAAATCTTCTACAAACAGCAGTAGTTCAATGTTAGTAAGAACATTCTTACTAATGGCAGATAATAGACTTGAATTGCCTTGCAGTGAACCCTTAGTGGAAATGTGTCTTCCTTGTGAATTGAGATATCCAGTCTGTTTTTCCTGTAGTCTGATGTATAAGTGCCAGTGTTTAGCTTCACTGTCCCAGGCCAGTGTCCAAACTTGTTCAAACTACTGATATGTAGAGTTCTGTCAGTACTTTTACTGTGCTGTTAAGAATTCCTCTGTGCAGATCTCTTATATTTTTATTTTCCTTTGTATTGCCAAAAGGAATATCTTTATGGGTCACGACTGGATGTTTGAAGAACATAGGCAAGGTCTTCCTTGAACCTTTTGTCTTTCCTCCTGCTTATGCATAACTATGCTCCGAGTACATCAGCTTTTCTTATTCTGTGTGACCACTGCAGTCTGCTTTTCTGGTGCTGTTACATGTGCTGACTGTTTTTTCTTAGTGGATTAAACCTACTTCTTTTAAGCTCATGTATTGTTTCAGGGCTTTCTAGAAAGATGTGTGACACAGTGCTTTAGGACTGGAAAACAGACTAGATGTCCTAATATTACCAGTGCTGCTTTTTGTATTTCTCTGTGGTTTGTCTTCTCTTACCTCGTGGTTTGGTTGGTATCTGGAGTAAAACAGTGAATGCTAATGCATGGGAGATACTTAAGCTAATAATTAGGTGGGTGCAGCTTGGAGCAGGACTTGTCCTGTTGGCTAGTTGAACCATTTGAAGAAACAAGTTACACCGTTTAAGCTGTGAGTAGGAGTGTCTTTTACAGCCTTTCTCAGTCTAATTAGAGCAAGTCTAATTTCCTTGCCTATTCTGCAGGGCCATCTGTGTCTAGAGCTGCCCAACAAGCAGGCATAACCTGTTCCTCCCAGCGTGGGTAACATTTAGGAATTTCCCCTTGCTTCTAGGATTATTTTTCTTCAATACTTCCTTATTCTACCTAGCACCTAAAATACTGGGCATGACTTTTTCCTGAAATTGAAAAATCAAAGTATAAGTACATAAGGGTATTTGAGTAAATTGGGATGTGTGTGAGACTTCCTAGGGCATGTCTTACAGTAATAGTATGAGTATTCCAGTGCCCAGCACCTTTCTTGTCCATATGTGTTCATTCTGTAGTGTTGGCTTCAGGCCACTGTAATATTGGCTTTTTACCAACAAGGATTGATGATTTTTGAGATCTGCATAGTGGTCTTACAGCTTAATGTCTAGAAAGAGAAGAGAGGTTGTGTCAGCTTTGTGTGTTTATTATTTATTTGTGGTTCTTAGGCTTGAATGAGATCCAGGTACCTTCTTTGGAAAGCCTTTTATGTGTCTCTAATGTTTAATCTAGCATTGGACTCTATGAACAGTGCTTCATAAGGAATTGGCCTTAGCTGAAAAAACAGTCCTTTCAGCATGAAATGCATATTTGAAAAAGACTGTTATCTGTCACATTCATATCACATTCTGTAGGGGTGACAAAATCAGCTAAATTCTTAAGCGGCTGAAGCGAAAGGCAGAGCTTCACTAGTGTGCTTTAAATGAGGATTTAAGACCTGCTGCCCATTGGCACACCAGACACCTCATACCCAGTTTTTAGCTTTCATCATTTTTTTCAGCGGTCTTATCTGTGCCTGGGAAAGATAAAGATTACCAGATTACTTTTTTCTTTGGATGTTAAGCTTTAAAGTAAGAGATTATTAATGACTGGCAGGTAGGGTATTTTGAAAGTTCCCTAAATGGCAGATGAAAAAAGCTTTCCTCTGCCATATGCAATCTTTGTTCCTCCCCTAAAAATACACAGATGGTCTCCTACTTGGACATGATTTCAAAATCCTGAGGATTCAATGAAAGATCACAGAAATATAATTTGTAGTATCTCCATCATTCACAATCTCCCCCTCCCCTCCACCCCCTTTTTTTTTAAGACAACTGCACAGTCTGTGATGCAAGAAAGTAGGATAGCTTTATTTTAGCTTCAGAAACTTTTGATGTGGGGAGGGGTGAATTTCTTTAGTTGTGAAGGATATTCTGATGCTGATGACTGATGAGTCTGGTTTACCCCCAAGCTGCAAGCAGCCTGAATGGATCTGTGGAACCTTACTACTGAAAGGGAATTACCAGGTAAGCAGAGATATTTTCCTCTTAACATTTGCAGCTAGCAGGTAGAATGCTGAAATAGGCATTTCATTATGAAAGTGAACATAATGAGAAGAATAGAACAAATGTTGCTGTGCTTAGGAGCATTGTTTTGCAGAAAGATTTGTTATAGGCATGCTTTTCAACAGTCATGGAACCACAAATATCCAGAGATTTCGTGTTAGTCACTGAAGGTAGTGGTTTTACATACATACGTCTAATTCTAGAGGTTTCACGGTTTTCAGCAGCTTCTGAACCAGAATCTCTAATGCTGATCATAGAAGAAGTAACCAGAGAATAAAAGATCTTCAAAGGCAAGAGTGACCTGCTCAATACAGATGGTTCAGAAGCAGATGAGAGTGGCATGCCAATCCTTAGAATGGATTCCTGGGCCAGTCCAGGACTGTGTTTTTCTTAATGTACGCCTAATGCCACTTGATGTCTCAAGTGTAGATTATGCCTCTGGTAGCATCAGACTGGAAAGAAAATGTTCTTAAAATTGTGTGGAACAAGACAATTTAATTCTCATTTCAGGTTTAGCATAATGATGTCTGATTAACATCGAGTCTTACATGATACAACAGCAGTGACGGGGAAGCTTATGTCATAAATACGTAGAAGGAGGACTATATGTAGGTGGTCTGGCTAGGCTGATATAAATAGTATTAAAAACTCCTACTGTGGCTTAACTGAATTTAGCATGGCAAGAAATATTTACAGTTTGAGTAGGTAGAGCATTTGGTGTTAATCACAGCTGGTTGGTAAATGACAAAACTGAATGTTAAGAACTCGGAAGTTTATTTTAGGAACACTAGCAATGTAATAGTGAATGCAGTGCCATCTGGCCTTTAAGTAAGCATCCTGTATGTTACACAGGAAAAAGATTTTTAACACATATTTAGCAATATTTTCTAAAAGTAAAATAATTCCATTTTTATTGAAGTTGTTGAAGACTGATGTTGCATGAGTGGAATGGAAGATATTTTAGAAATGAAATTATTTTGTTGTAATAGTGCATTGGCTTAACTTTCCCAATCCATTTCAGTAATCTTGATAAGCAAATAAGAGAATGCTTGGTTAAAGCATTCAAAAGTGAACAGGATGAGCAGTAATTACAAACCTCTTTTTTCTTCCTAATGATGCCTTTGAAATTCTTAGAGACTTCAGTGTTCCTGTTCATTTTTTTGGCCCATGCTTGTTGCCCGACTTGAGGGACACAGTAGAACTGATCTTAGCAACTTGAAAGCCAAGCTTATGTGGAAAACTAATCTTAATTAGCAACTGAGACTATCTCTAACACATTTAGGGAATTCCTTGGCCATAAAATGTAGAAGTTTATTTTTGAAATTTGAATGTGACTTGTACTACTGGCCATCTGTTGAGGCTTTCCCTCAGTTAGTGGCTGATAACATAATGCCTTTTTATCCTGTTTTTACTAGTGGAAGATATGTAGCTTTTAATGAGCCAATTAATGGTACTGACAATTCAGTTCAGGTAACTGAGTATGCGAATCCACTTTCTGTGGCTTTCCGTGTCCTTGCTGTTTAAGTCCAGGATGGATTACTTTTTTGGTCCCTATTTAAAACCAGTCTTCGGAAGGAATGTTTCCCCACCCTAATTTGTGTCCAGTTCTCCCAGCTCTGTAGAAAATCACAAGTGTTAAGAACATAATCCCTTATTTCAGATACTGTTACAAGAATTATTACTAGAATGCTGTTCTGCTTGTCAAGCTCTAGAAGGAGATTGCAAAGGAAAGCCTCATGCCTTTCCCCTGAATATTACACACTTAAAATTGAGAGAAAAGAAAAATACTTAATTTAGATACAAGTTACATGAAGTTACTTTGCCTCCAGGAAGGAGGAGGAGGAGGGAGGAAAGCTTTCAAAGATATTTCTGGAAGAATGGTCTTTAACAATACTGGTGAGACATAATAACAGTTTCATCAAAATCAAGTCTAGTTACTTTGCTTTCTTGTTGCTTTTCCAGCTTCCCTTGTATTCCTAGACAGAACCACAGCACTTCATGTGTGTGAAGATCAGTTTATTTTGAAATAAGGAAGTGCCCTCAATTAGGAAGTTAATACTTCCTGTAGTTTCTAGCTCATGTAAGAATTTCTGGCACTCAGTACCTAAGAATTTGCATAAATCACTTTCTCCTATTGCATGGTGTGGGCAAAAGGTCTCTTTTTCAATTCTGTCAGATTAGTTTTACAAAAGTTCATCAGTGTTCTTTTTTATTATTCACATTGTAAAACAAGTTTCTATGAGCAAAGGGTAACAGAGGCAGGACTATTGTACTATTTGTAGGTTACCATACAATGGATATGAATTCCAAGGTTCTTTCATGGTTACTTCGTCTAATTATATGCCAGCATTATGCAGTAGTTGGAAGAAAAATAAGCATGTAGTGTTGAACCTTTTAAAAAAGGTGAGAAAAATGCATGCATGGAGCATACAGACCACCAACTACATGGTTATGTGTTAAGAAACTCTAAATTTCTGGAAGCATAATCCTTCCCCATGTGGCCAGTACTGCTTTTGTTGCATTGAAAATGTCATTACACCAAAAATCCACATGGAGCTGGTTGTTGGACACAGGGAGAATAATACGTTGCTGCCAGGTATAGTAACTGGGTAAAATAAAGCAGACTCAGGGAAGAACTGAAGTGGTAGTTAACTCTGGAAAGGGGTACCTGCTACAGGAACTCTTGAAACAATCCAACTTTAAGCATCTGATTTGATGGAATAATTTGTGTTGGTTGGAAAGGACTTTGAGAGATCATCTAATTCAGCCCTTCTCTTGTGGGCAGAAACATCTTTCATTAGATATGGTTGCTCAAAGCACTGTTCTGTCTGAGTTTGGCCTCAAGGGAGGAGGCATCCACAACTTCTCTGGGTGTCCTGTGACCATATCTCACTGCTCTCATTGTAAAAAAATTCTTCTCCAGACTGAAAAATGCCAACTCTCAGAGCCTGCCCTCACAGGAGAGGTGCTCCAGTCCTGTCACCATTTTTGTGGCCCTCCTCTGGACCTGCTCCAGCAGGACTGTGCCTTTCCTGTGCTGGGGACCCCGGAGCTGGACACAGTGCTCTGGGTGGGGTCTCACCAGTGCAGAATAGAATCACTTCCCTCAACCTGCTGGCCACACTCTTTTTGTGCAGACCAGGATGGTATGGTTGATGTAGGCTTGGGAATTTGAAGATTTGGTCTTTTCATGGTCTGTGTGCAGTTGAGGAAAAAGTCAAGAGAGGAGAAGAGAAAGAGGCTTCTTTTGGGAGTGACTTGGAACAGGAACCTATCCCAAAGGTATATGCTGTTCCTTCAAATACTTAGAGTCTGAGTAAGTGGTATTTTGAGAGCTGGCTGGTTACTGATTAACTCTGTCATTTTCTTGGTGAATAAAAGCTGCTAAACATCAGGTTCTCAGTGCATTCTTGATCTGAAGCTAGAAGCCTTGTGGGATGGGAGTAGCTTCCTAGGATCCTGTCACATGAGTAACTAGTCATCTAACTGGTGTGTTCTGGGGCAGGGTCATACATGTTACTGGTAATTTTATTTGGCCCG
>VZTR01021388.1:225989-251584 GCA_013400775.1 Chaetops frenatus | reverse complement strand
GGGTACCTGCTACAGGAACTCTTGAAACAATCCAACTTTAAGCATCTGATTTGATGGAATAATTTGTGTTGGTTGGAAAGGACTTTGAGAGATCATCTAATTCAGCCCTTCTCTTGTGGGCAGAAACATCTTTCATTAGATATGGTTGCTCAAAGCACTGTTCTGTCTGAGTTTGGCCTCAAGGGAGGAGGCATCCACAACTTCTCTGGGTGTCCTGTGACCATATCTCACTGCTCTCATTGTAAAAAAATTCTTCTCCAGACTGAAAAATGCCAACTCTCAGAGCCTGCCCTCACAGGAGAGGTGCTCCAGTCCTGTCACCATTTTTGTGGCCCTCCTCTGGACCTGCTCCAGCAGGACTGTGCCTTTCCTGTGCTGGGGACCCCGGAGCTGGACACAGTGCTCTGGGTGGGGTCTCACCAGTGCAGAATAGAATCACTTCCCTCAACCTGCTGGCCACACTCTTTTTGTGCAGACCAGGATGGTATGGTTGATGTAGGCTTGGGAATTTGAAGATTTGGTCTTTTCATGGTCTGTGTGCAGTTGAGGAAAAAGTCAAGAGAGGAGAAGAGAAAGAGGCTTCTTTTGGGAGTGACTTGGAACAGGAACCTATCCCAAAGGTATATGCTGTTCCTTCAAATACTTAGAGTCTGAGTAAGTGGTATTTTGAGAGCTGGCTGGTTACTGATTAACTCTGTCATTTTCTTGGTGAATAAAAGCTGCTAAACATCAGGTTCTCAGTGCATTCTTGATCTGAAGCTAGAAGCCTTGTGGGATGGGAGTAGCTTCCTAGGATCCTGTCACATGAGTAACTAGTCATCTAACTGGTGTGTTCTGGGGCAGGGTCATACATGTTACTGGTAATTTTATTTGGCCCGTGGGGATGGCCTGTAATATATTTAAATATAGCTGATTTCATGCATTTTTATGCCATTGTCAGAGTATCACAGTTACCTTATCTATTGGAAAACCCTTGAATAGATGAAGAACCATGTTCCTCTTCTGCACAAAAAAAAAAAAAAAAAAAAAAAAAAAAAAAAAAGATGCTAAATTGCCTAGTTTAGACTCCTTTCCTTCCCAGTTTAGTGTCATGATGAATGTTTCAATGTTTCAAAGTGTATGTGCTGTATACCCAGGCAGGGTATCTAAGTACCAGTAACCTTCAGATGCTGGCCCTGTGAACTGAAGTCCTTTGGGACTAGTGCACTGGTCAGAATATGGACTTAATCTCTCATTTCTGTGTGCTGCATCCTTGGGCTGTGTTCTGGAGTCATTGCTGCTGTTGCATAAAAAGTGTAATACCAGACCATACTCAGAATCTATATAGTGTTCTCACCTTACCTATCCTTATTCTGCAGGGCCTTCTCTTGTTCTGTATAAATATGGGGACTATGCCCATTGTCCTGTCTTCCTCCTTCTTTGCAGTGTTACAAACGTGACGAAAAATTACATTTGGGCTTTTATATTCCCCTAACCATCTGAAACTTGCTGGAAGGGATGCATATTGGGCCATGGATTTCTGCAGGTGCTTTAGATCTTTATCTCTTCCAACTTTGCTTCCTTACTTCCCAAAGCCTGTGTTCTTGTCTTGCTGGCTCTGCTGTGTGCTGCTTTTGACATAAGGTCAAAAAGTATAGCTTTTAATATTCAAGAGAAGGACATTGTTTAGTTTTTGATTGAGCATCTTTAACTTTTATATCAGTTCTTTTTGTCATCTATCTGTCTTTTCTCCTAGCTTTTCCCACATGTCTCTTTCCACTTTTGCAACTTCAGCTTTTTTTTTATTTTTCCCACAAGGAAGCAGCATATGTCTTAACATGCTTCCTAGTGCTTCTTTCAGACACCTTTGCTGGTCTCTGCCAAGGGCTTGGATGCTCCTAGTATTTTTGCAGGGACTGGGGTAGAAATGGGGTGTATGGTGTTGTCTGTTGTTACTCCTAAGGCTGACTTCCTGTCCTCATGGATAGAGGAATATGCTGCAACTGTCCCTCAAGGTTAAAGTTCTAGAATAAACTCATAACAGTTTTGTATTTTATAACTTTACAGAACACAGTGCATGGAATGTATACTGTACACTGAAAATGTAATTTCATTCAGAGTAACTATGAAAGGTCTGTCTTTTTTCCCCCCTTTTTTAACTTTAGTGATGTTTTTTAACCTATTGCAGTGAATTTCTGTTGTTTAAAGAGTCATCTGTCTGTGAAAAGGTTGTTTTGTAGAACATGGTAACTCTGATAATCTCACTGTAATCAATCCAAACTGACTTGCTTTTGAAGAAAAAATACAGGCTTTGTTTCTGGTTTTAGCAGATGATTCTACTCTAACCTTTGTTTTGGAGTAGACTGCTGCAGTTGAGGAAGGAGTAGTTGTGGTATTCCCTATCTGTAGATTATATTGGATTGCACATTTCTCTTTCAAAGCCTGACAGGAATGCTCAGGAAAGACACTTACAGCATTTATGTTTACTTTGTTGCTATTAGTTTTGTTCTCAGTTATTGATTTCACATTCTCTTCATTCTTCTAGCTCACTCAATGATCACCAGTATCTACAGTTATTGTAGGTAGGGTGCTGATCAAGTATATCTGGTTTATATTGAAACTGGCATTTTTAACCATGTTGTACCTTTAAACTTAACTTGGTTCCACCCTTAGACCAGAAATCATCTGGAATGCTGAGATGGAAAACTTGTAATTATTTCATTACTTCATTAACTTCATCCTCTGCCTGGTTTGTCTGTTTCCGTGTGCTGAGTGATTTCTCACGCATGCTCAGTGTTGGAGGTCTGTGGTAACTTTTGTAGTGAGAATTACTACAATATTAATGCTTTTTGCAAGCTTTGGTGAAATAGTATCTTCTGATGGTGGGGTTTTTTTGTTTGGTTGGTTTTCTTGGTTTTTTTTTTCCTCATTGTTTTGCTTTTGTTTCTCCTTCAGAATATAAATTGTTTGCTTGTGCATTTTATGTTGGATTTTTTTTTCTTGAGGAGTAAGGGCTGTTTCTTGGAAAGCAGACTGCAATGCTCTGTGGTGTATTTGCATTTCTAGATGCAGTTGGTGAACAGCTGGTGATGGAACTGCCTTTAGTCTGAGTAAATTAGATTGCTGTTTCCTTTGTGTTTTATGGTAACTTCCCATGGCTGATTTTTCTCTGACAAGATGGAGATTAGAATTAGGGGAAGATTCTGAAATTGATAAGGTATGGCTTGCTTTAGTTCTTTTCAGGGACTTTAGAAATACTCGACTGACAGTGCACCTGTAAAATTAAGGGCATATGAAAAAAAGAAATTAATTAATTTAGTATATTGTAAAAAATAGGTATTTGTAGCTGAGAAGAGGAAAGATTACACTTTCTGGAGAGAGTGTTGCTAAATCAGAAAAGATATCTATGTAGAATTTTTCTTGGCAAAGACTTAAAGTTGTGTTTTTTAACAAAACTTAAAATCAGAAAAATGTTAGTGCACATACAATTTGTTAAGAACCTGTTGGTAAAGGTAAGGAAGAGCTAAACCTCTACTTTTTAGTGTATTGGTGATTAGTGCTTCAGTACATCAGCATGTCTTTTATATGATATTATTTTGTACAATAGTTGTCACATTTTTAGGTGGCAGCACATAGGTTTGCTGGGAGTCATTTCTGTAACTAGTCAAAATTTAAGAATAATAAGTCACAAATTTCCTTTCATTTTCTGTCTTCTCTATCAAATGAATCTATCTTAAACATAGTATTTCACTCTAATGATGCAGCTTTGCTGGTTTAAACTTCATAAACTTAGGTCTCTGTATTGGTGGGAAGCTTAATTTTGCCTATTGAGTTCTGCTTACATTGGATTTGGACTCAAGACCTTGGAAGAAGTAGAAAGGATAAAGTAGTGTGGGCAGAATCTTTTCTTTTGTTCCAGGGTAGGGTTAGGGTTGTGAGCATGCTGTGGGTGAGAATAGCTGTCGAATAAATAAAGCATTTCTCTCTCAGAAAGCTGTGTCATTAGGGATGAAAATGTAATCTGGCAGGTAGCTGACTTCCAGAGGAAGGGAACCTAGGCTGGGACTGCGGCGGGCCGCGGTCACTCTGCAGAGATGCTCACAAGGGCACAGCTGCCAGTGAGCGCTCAAGTGCTGCAGCACAGCTGCCCTCCTTGCATCTTCTTGGCAGCTGTACTGACCCAAGTGTTTAAGGGGGTTTATTCTGTGTTGGATTGGAGATCTGTGTTACTCTCCTTGCTGGGTTATTTTTAAGCAGGATCAGTTTCCTGAGCTAATTCACTGGCCTGCCCCAGTCTAATGATACGATGAGGCTGCTTAAGATGGTGGTTCCCAGGATCCTGCTGTTGAACGTGCTTTTCTGACAAGAGATTTCTGTTCAGCCACAGCCAAAGTGGTGTCTGAGATACGAAAAGAAATTAAGAGATTGCACCATTTTACTCATCAACACTTCAGTGTGATTCTGAGGGAGATAAGTAGATGCAGGGTGATGTGTAAACACAAGATTACAAGGCAGTTTGGAGGTGTGCGCATCCCTTTTGTATTCTCTTGATAAAAATGAATCATGGACCTCAACTAATATAAGCTTGAAGAGAAAGTGGAAAATTCAAAGGAAGGTTGAAATAGGTTTCTAGAAAACCTGTAAACACAAATGTAATGGCAGTCTGTGGGTGGCAATGTGAGCAAGATCAGACCCACATTCCTTTTGGAGAGAAATGGTTCTCATCACCCCTTTCCTCTCCTGCTCCACTTGCTTGGTTTCCGTGAGGATGTTGGATACCATATCCTGTCTTGACTCATGCTTTTTAGTGTTAAAATTTTTTTGTGTTTGTTTTCTCTTGAGTTGTTGGAGTGATGGCTTCCTTATTTCTGTCAGTGATTCTGAGTGGCAGTAGCAGAGTTATTCTCACTTTTCTTTTAATTGAATTTGTAATAGACTGCTACTAAAGTATCTGCCTATGTGGTATATTTAAACTATACTTCTGGAGGAATACAGAACCCATTGGGTAAAATGTGCGTATTTTAAAAGCTGGAAAGGGCTGCTGAGAGTATAATCATAGCTCCTGTGAGATTTCATTCACTGTATTTTGAATGCAGTATGAAACAGGTGCATGAGATAAGGATTTATTTTTCAGACACCGTCAAAATTTCATGAAAAATCTCCTTTCCCTTTTAATTAGTCATTACATCAATTCTGTTGCTATTCTCTGCTTAGATAACTGTATTGAAGTTGCAATGTGAGGATTTATTATTATTTTAATAATAACTAAATATTCTATAATTTGGTAAGCTGGTATTGTTTGAGGTGAGAAAATATTTCAATTTTATGTAGTCTAAATGCGTAGACTTGTTTGTTTTTTTAAGTGTACAATTCAAAATTAACATGTTTCAAATTTAGTGGAATTCTTGTTTCTTATCTAGATTTTATTCAAGGCCTAACACACTGTCCCCCTTCCCTGCACACCAAGACAGAACATAATTCTGTTGTAGAAAACTCCTTATTTGCAGTCACCATATCTGATTTTAATTTTTCCCTGGGATGGTGGGGGATTAGAGCAGATTATAGTGTTGGGATAATGTCTGACTCCTTGTGTTCCATTTAGTCATAAATAAACCCCTGAGAAATCTGAATGTTGCTATGGTGATGTTAGTAAAAGCCTGGGATATGGAGTAAGTGAGCCGCTTAGCAGCATAATGTCACTTAGAGTAATGAGCACGCCATCATTGGGGCAGTGATGGGTTTACCTGGTGCTCTGTAACTTTGGTAGCCCACGCCAGATTCTGAAGGCAAGTAAGTAAAAGCAATTCAGGTATAATATTCTCTATTTGGTAACTTGCTGCTACAAACCTTTTAACAAATGAAAATCTGTGTTTTGTCTGTTTACTTTCTAGCTTTAATCTGTTGAAGTATCACAGAGAAACAAGCAAAAAACTTAGTCTTTCTATTCTGCCTTTCACAGGATGATCTGGTGTAATTAAAACAACAAAAAATCAGTTTATGGCAACTTGTTTTAAACTGTGTAAATGCACACTTTTCTTCTTAAAATGTGGACTATAAAAAGTAAGATGATATTAAAATGTGGTTTTTTGGGTTTTTTTTTAGTCTTTATAACCTGGCTTCACTGGAACTGAGAGAAAATTTGCTGACATATTTACCTGAGTAAGTCACACTGCACGTATTTCATTATATTTACATAAAATGTTCTTATTTTTAAAATCTCCTAACATATGGCACTGAATTACAGCTAAGAAAAATATTCAAAGCCAATTGACAACATGAGATACAGCCTTCTTATAGCAACATCTACTTCGATCCATTACTTCTAGTTGTACTTGATTAGTAGCAGGAGCCTGCAGTCTGCATGGATTGGCTTTGTTCTATAAAAAAGTATTCTGTGAAATATGAAATACAGCAACACCAAACACTTCCTGCACACATTGAACAAGCCCATCTGAAGTGGGAGTAGTGTTTTGGGTTGTTCTCATGATGAAATTTTGTAACTGTGAAAGTAGGGTAGTAGGATCTCTGGGATTTTCACTCTAGACCTTTATAGCATATAAATACGTGATTGTGTTCAGGGCTGAGTAGACAAACGCTTCTAAAACCTGGAGATGAAACCCTTGGTAGCAAACCAGGCCTATTGATGTCTGAAGTTTGACTTCACGCACTGTGATTTTTGGAGAAAAAAGTTATCTAGATGTCTCTGTACTGTCTGTATTTTGGCAGAGGAATTGGGGGTCTTTTGTTTGACTAATTTGGTATCTTATACTTTGGGGGATCCTTTTTGTCTGCCTAGAAGCAGCCTCTTCTTTCTCTAGTGAAGGAATTTTCTTCCTTCCCTATCTGAGTGCCTCTTGCAAGAGTTTTGGTGACTCCTGTTCTGCTTGTTTAGATAATCTAATAGATACTGTAAAAGATTTAACCTGTTTTAATCAGAATCTCTTCCCCAGTTGCTTTGGGGTCATTTTTTCCTGTCAGTCTACCCAGTGCCTTGGTTGTGGCTGTTCATAGCAGTGAGCCACAAGAGACTTTAATGTCAGTGGTCAGAAGATAGGAATTGCTAGCTAAGTTTGGCCATGCAGTGCCAGAATGGAGCCATCACAAATGTTGACAGTTTTATTGCTCCTGGAAAATTCTGTCTGTCAATAACGTAGCTGTCAATCCTCCCTGGTTTTCGTGCTACTGCAGCTTTGGGGAAAGTAAGCAAGAGGTCTGTGACAGCCTAATTTTGAAGGATGGCCCTCTCTTGTCAGTCGGTTTGAACTTTTTACACACTTTTTGCACTTTCCTCTGTTTGCAGTCTCAAAAACTGAAGTATTTCAGAAATTGATGGATCATGTTGAGAAGATAAATGATGGGTATTGAGTCTTGAGTCACATAGTTATGTGATCACTATGGGGAATTTTTATCCAGTTGCATAACTGTAAATTTCCCCTAAAAATAAATCTAACTAACTGTACTAAAGTATGTGACATTTGCTACCCCAGGGGACTTATTGTTTAAATTAAAAAAAAAATTATTTGATTGCCTATACTAAGTTTTAAGTTTCAAGGGCATACAGTTACACTGACAAACCAAATTATTTTTTTGGTAAGATACTACTGCAAACAGTCTGTGCCTGGTGGAATAACTGTCTGCATACAGTCGTTTTAATTGGAATTTCAAGTTTCAGTAAAATGAGCTCATTCAAATACATGGGGTTTCTGTTGCTTTAGTCTAATGTGGTTTTGTTTTGATTTATCTCGTCTCACAGATCACTTGCCCAGCTGCAGCGACTAGAAGAACTTGATTTAGGAAACAATGAACTTTATCATTTGGTAAGAGAACATACCACTGAAACTGCACATTGGTCTTGTTTTATGCATCATTTAGATTAAATAGGTTGTAAGAGATACAAAATTGAAAAAAGGAAAATGTGTGGAAGGCGAGTCTTTTTATAGGTATGGATGAATTTTGACAGTGAGCTGGTGCTTTATATCTGCTTAGTCTTGTTCAGTACAGTATCACTTTACTGAAAAAACTGCAGCTGATCTCTGGAAAATGAGAGTGCGGCACAGCTTTTTTTATGGAAATAAAAAGGAGAGGAGGGACACAAACTCTTGTCTGTGCTTGCAGTTACAGTGACCACATGGACTTGTGTCAGGAGCTGGATGGGCTAAGCATAGATGAAAGCTCAATTTGCAGGGTGAGAGTAGGAGTCTTTGGGAAAGGGCTGAGGCAAAACTGTTGAGAGTTTGAAGGTCCTATATTGTTGCAGATCAACCTACCAAAAATATATCTGTCATCTCCCTTAAGGAGGTTCAGGTAAATGTTGGATGGATTTTCAGTAGATCAAGGGTGTGCATATAATTTGTCAGTGCATGCCAGGTAGAGAACGGTAGCTTGTTAAGCTATAGCAATTAATTTGTATGATGGAGTTCCCAAATGCTTACAGCCACCCTTTCTTCTTCTAATCAAGGTACCTCTAAATTGGTTTACTTAGACTTTAATTGTGGGGTAGCTGTTTGTTTTTTACTTGAAGCTCCTATCCTACTTAACTTTACTCCTTTTTATGTTGTAGCCAGAAACAATTGGTGCACTTTTCAATCTTAAAGACCTTTGGTTGGATGGAAACCAATTAGCTGAAATACCTCAGGTAAAAAAAAAAAAAAAGAGCTCTACTGATACTGTTTTGAAGATTCTTTTGAAAGAAAACCTTTTTGTTCATTCCTAAAGGGAAGTGCTTTAAAATGGAATGTTTTTCTCAGTCTGCTTTGCCTGTGTTTGGTTTTGGGTGTGTAAGGGTTTTCTCTTAATAAGTTCCTCTGCAAAGGATTTACTATGATACTGTATGTTGTCAGAAATTTTCTTTCAAGCATTTTAACAAAGGAATTGTTTCCTAATAGGCACATTGTTCAGTTTGTAGGATGACACATCCTCTGTGTATAGTTCTTGCCCTGAGAACTGAGAACTGTGAGACATAAGTTGTCTGAGCTAATGCTCACTTTGTGTATCTATCTGAATTGCAGTTTTAAAAGTTTTGAGTATTAATCCCTTTTTTTCCCCTTCATTTTTTTGTAGTCATCTTCATCCATTTAAGCATGGTGTTTGGAAGAAGTGTAGTTATGGAACTGTTGCCATAAATAGAAATTTTTATTTATGCGGGCAAATCCCCCATCTGACATCAGTCACAGAATGAGGGAAGTCTAGCATTTAAAGCTTACAGCACTCTCAATTCCCTTTCTTAAAAACTTTTATACTATGTGGAGTGGTTCCTTTTCCCTCTTTTTCCCTTTACAGCCAAGTCAAAACCTGTTTTCTTCTGTTCCTCCTGCCCTTTGCTGTTACTTGCTGTATGGATCTCATTGTCAACTCTGTGTCTTGTAAATCAGTTACAGTTTAGTGGGTTTAGTTGACTTTGTTTTTATTGTCTTGGCCTAATAAGTAAAGGTTATCATTCATAAAAGGGCAAATGTGACTTCAGCAGCCATTTTTATTGAAACTGGCCATTATTGTGTATTTTGTCCAATGGCCCATCTTCCTCAGCCATTCTGTTCTCTGAAAGGTGATTTGGATGACTAAAATGAGATCTCCAAGTGTGTATAGGGATGTCTGTGTGCATGGGGAATGGGGGGTGCTCTGATTGCTAATAGGGGCAAAGGTGTTTCTCTGTCTAACGGTTGGATTGCCATGATAAAAAACCTAAGTAGTCATTAATAGTAGATGATGGCAGTATAACTTGGCAGTTTAAATATGCTTGCTAGAGAAACACCCCCAATTCCTATTTCTGCATTTGTTGTAGCAGGGAGATGTGAAGATATGAAATCCCTAGATGTCACGGCATGTTGCTGTAGCAGCCAGGAGAGACTAATCCTAATTTGCCTAGGGTTAATTGGGAGGGGTAGACTTGAATTATGTAGTGGTTGATAATCTGCCATTCTGAAAAAAACAACTCTGCAGTCTTTACTTGAAGAAGATTCCTTGTTTGGCTGGTGCTTGTCTGGGTGTGCTCAGCACAGCTTGCTTGACTACTGAAGCCAGTTTAATATTTAAAATAAGAAATTGTGACTGAATCAGTTGGTTAGTTTATGATACATAAAATGTAATTATTTACTTTTTTCTGCTTTTAGAGGTCGTACAAAGAATGGCCAATTAAGAGGTCATACAGATAATTGTTTTTCTTTGTGGAATTTCATTGTGATGGTACATTTTTCAAAATGCTTTGTTACATGTTTGGGCATGACTTAAATTTTTTGTCTTGTATCGCAGGAAGTAGGAAACCTGAAAAACCTGCTTTGTCTGGATGTTTCTGAAAATAAATTGGAATGCCTTCCTGAAGAAATTAGTGGTCTGACTTCTTTAACAGACTTGCTTGTTTCTCAGAATTTACTTCAGGTCTTACCTGATGGCATTGGTAAGTACAAAGGGAATGCTATCACACAGAACCATTCAATCCACCATAGCTGGTAGTCATTTGGGTTTTTTTAAGTCTTTTTGTGCAAGAGATGAGCTTGTCTGGGGTTGTTTTTTTTTTCCTTATGGTTAGTATGAAATGCATAGCTTTATTAATGCTGCATTTTTATTGTCTGCATCATGACTCCCTCATAATGCTCTTTCAGTCTTCACTTGATACCTCCCAAACAACATAAAAGTTAGTATGTCCCTTCAGTTCCCATTGTATCCATTTCACCATCAGAACTCTTCAACACTGTAAAATTCTAGCTTGTAACATGCTGTGGGTCACTTGATAAGAGTGGCTGAAAGTGTCACTATAGAAAATAAAGAATTTTGAATAGTGATGTGTATTTATCTTCAGTTGGACAATGTGATTAAACCTCTGCTGAACCTAGTGGAAGACTGTTTGCCTTGCAGTCCTTGCCTTGAGGATTCAGACTACAACCTTTCTGTGTCTGACCCCTTAGATTGGGTTCAGTAACTGAAGAATGTTTCCTGAAGCATTACCAGTGCCTTTTTTAAGGTGTATGTTTTTTTTACCCATGCAGTAGTTGTGACAAGTAGCCGAACAAAACATTTCTTCTCTACTCATCAGCTGTTTTTCTGGAAAGTTCCATGTTGTAGGAGTGCCCATTCTCCTTGAGAGGACTTTCTCCCCCTTCCTCTCCCCCCACCAAAAAAAAGCTGTAGGGGAAGGCAGACTCGTGAATGTGGTTTAACTATATTTAACATTTGGAAAAAACTGGTCAGACCTTCCCCATTTCTGTATATTCTATATTAGATGAAGAAAAGCCTTTCTAGAAGTTAGACTTGCAGGAGTGGGGTGACATCTGGGGGTCCTGCAGCTGCCTAATGTGTGTTTGGTAGGGAGTTGTAGCAGCCTTCTCTGATGACCTGTGCTGGCCAGTACGGTTGTTGTACATCAGAAATGGAGCTGTAGCTTCTGAAAGTCAGCAGCCCGTGCACCTGGCTAGACAGAGCTTGTTGGCAGAAGTGAACCATGCTGGTCTCTGTGGAAGCTCCTGGGAGCTGCCCAGCTGATCACTGAATCCTTGGTGGATCTGTAGAGCTCTTAAAGCAGGGCTCTCACCAGCACTAGTGGCTCAGGTCAGCTGCGGCTGTGTCTCACCCAGTCGCCAGAGCTCTGATGGAGCTCCAGCACCCCAAGCAGCCTAATGCTGTTTGCGCCNAGGGGTTAAGGCGGGATGTGGGTAAACGGGCACTGGGACATAACCAATAAAACCAACAAGGGGAGGGATACAATCTTTAAGAACCAATCAACAATCAAATAACTAAGAAGGTTCTGGAATACAGGGCAAGGGCTAGGAGGGATTGACATGTGGGCTTAGGGAGTGGTTTATGGATTGACACTAGAGGGAGAAAAGGGTGAACCCCACACTGCAGGCGGGGTTAGGGGATTGACAGTTTGGGGAAAACCATACAATAAGGATAGGGGGAACATGGGAGAAACCATTATAACTAGAAAACACACCACAACATCAGCCTGTGCCAGGGCTGCACCACCTCCCACTGAGGAAGCTGCTTCTGATGCCCAGCTGGGATCTGCCATGCTGGGATTTGCAGCCATTGCTGCCTCACCTGGCACTGCAGAGAAGAGTTTGGCTCTGTCATGTCCATAACTGCCCCACAAGTGGTTCTGGGCAGTTCCTATGTGCCTCCTTGGCTGGAACAAAGCCAGCTCCTTCAGCCCCAGCTCATATGTGCTCTGGCCATCTTGATAGCTTCCTACTGGACCCCCATCACTTGAACAGAGGAATTGAGGAGGAAGACAGGACATCATATGAAGCTGAGAATGATTTTACAGATGTGGTTTCACTAATTGCAGGTATACAGGATATAGCAACTTCCATTGATCTACTGGCTATGATTCTAATCTAGTCTAGTTGATGTTTGTTTCTGATGAAAGCTCCCTGCTATCTAGTATCCAACCTGGTGCTCACCACAGTATCCATGTACTCTCCAGCAGGGCTTTGTATAGCTGTGCTAGGCTGTGCTGCTGCACAGGTTTATTCTGTCTGGGTGCAGAGCTCTGCACTTCTCTGTGGTAAACCTCAGGTTTCTGTTTAGGTTGCTGTCTTTCTCTTTGTCAGACATGAGTTATGATTCATGATTTAGTATCATCAATGAATTTGATACTCTAGATTGTTACAGCTATTTTGGCCACATAGGGATGCCAGGAAGGTATCAGCAGCTAGTCTTGTCTCCTGAATTCTCTGTCATAGGCTCTACCTGAGTCGGCTTTTGCACCAAGACCATTCTGGTACAGAGAAGTAGAATAAAGTGAGTTTTCTGCACTGAAATAGTATTTTTGTTCTTCATGAAAAAATCACCTTCAAAGAAGTTTGGTTTCTCATCTCAAGAATAAACTCAGGTTTCATGTCTGACTAACTAGGTTCTCTGTTAGGACAAAGAGACCTTGATCCTGTTTGGGTTTGGGCTGTCACTTCAGTTCAAGACGTTCTCACTGTGGCTGATTAGGTGTAGGTGATCTTCTGAACATTCCTTTATTAATAAACATTGTATAACTGAGGAGCAAACAGATAATTTTCACTTATTTATAAGCGCTTGAGTAGACACATCCTTGGTATTTACACAGGATATAATTCAGATTGTAACTTTATTACAATTTATTATGCTTAAATGTTGGATATGAATATTGATATTAATTCAGCGGTACTAAAACTTGCAAAAATAGTGCAAGCACTAAGTGCAGCTGTGCTTGGGTTGTTTCATTGTACCTAAAAAAGATTTTTCATTGTTTCAAAGGATTTCTGGAAGTTTTGCAGAAGTAAAAATTAATGTAATTAAAGGTATTGGAGGATGCTAGACTAAAAATCCATGTTGCTTTTTCTGTCCAGGAAAATTGCGGAGGCTCTCCATTTTGAAGGTTGATCAGAACAAACTGATTCAACTAACTGATTCCATTGGAGACTGTGAAAGCCTTACTGAACTAGTTCTCACAGAAAACCAACTGCAGGTATGCATGGTCATGGCTGCTCAAATGGCAGATGGTAATAAGACCTGCTGTTAAGTGCTGAATCACTTAGCTCGTTAGGTTAGTCACCCTTGCAACGGCTAAGCAGTGCATTTTCTTTAAATGCATCTTATTTCTTACCTGTTAAATGAATGCTGGAGATCAAGTTGTGTGTAGTAACAATCCACCCTTCAAATGCTTAAGCAATTACATATTCACTCTTGAGTCTTTCATGACCAGTGAGAGAATTGGAGCATGTGGAGTGCAGGTATCACTTACTTGTGTATTTTATGCGGGGGTTTGTGCTGTATTGCATTATTGCCGGTTTTTGCTGTGCATTATCTGGATCAGTCTTGCTGGAACCGAATAGAAGCCCTGAGCACTGCAGAGCTTGTACTGCTCCTTGCTCTGCTGATTTGCTCTAGCCAGGTATTAAATATATGTGTGGTCAATTAAAATAAAATCCCAGAATTTATTCTGCTAGGTGTTTCCTTCCATTGTTTTGAAACTTCATGTGACACTGACACTTGGAGAGCAGCTGTCTTTAAATGAACAGGTTTGAGTATTTCCTGAGCCCAGTTGGTGCTTGGTTGAGTTAGAACCCTAAGGCTGTTAAAAAGATGCCTCTCCAACAGTCAATTCATAGCACCTGAGTTAGGAGATAGCTAACTGAGAAGCAATTTTGGGAGTGTAAAGTCAGATAATATGTCCATCCTACGTACATGCATTCTGTGCACAGCTGTTATGTATCGTAGTGCAGAGATAATTAATGAGTGAATTTGTGCTAGAAACTGACATTCCTAGACACTTGTTCTGCAATATAAACCTTTGGATCTTCTTCAGAAAGTCTGGCAATAATAAGGATTAACTACACTTCAATTTTGAAAGTGGATTGGACTGTTAATTAATTTAAAAAGTGAGTTAAGTGGATTTCCCTGACTTTGTGTATTTACAAATTCTGTTTGTATGTTATTTTGTTTTTGTTGGCACAGTCACTGCCAAAGAGCATTGGAAAACTAAAGAAGCTGAACAATTTGAATGCTGATAGAAACAAATTAACATCTTTGCCCAAAGAGGTAAGTTTTGTCCAGATGAGATTGTAGAAACAGAAAACTCTTGATTGCAAATGCATAGAAGAAGTAGCAGGCAACTTTGGTCCACTGGGTATTCTTTCCAAACTGATCACAACCAGAAACTTGTCCACTAGATCTGAACTGTTGCAATTTGGTGGCTTGGAAGTGCAGAATGTCTGTGTAGTTGAACAAAAAGGCTTCAATCTAATTAGCTAGTAACTAACTTGGGTCTAATTAGCTTTTAACTGGTAGCTCCCAGCGTGGATGTCAGATCCTGCACTATTTGAAGACTTGGAGTTCTGGTAAGGTGAATGCAGCACCAATATGTCTCTTCTGCATGTGCTATGAAACTACTGCCACAGTCTTCCTCACCTGACTCCTGTGACCAGTATCAAGGGGAAAGTTTCATACTCTGCAAAGTCTCTGGGTGACTGTCTTGACAGTCCTTTTTGTTTTGAAGATCTCTGGACTACTTTTGCCCTTAAATATAAGGACCAAGATACCTCAGATTTTACAGCTATCAGCACTGGGACTTCTTGTCTATTGTAACAGTATGTGGAATGAAATGAGGCTAGAATTTGTGTTGTGAAACTAAATATAATGAAGGCTTTACAAGTTTAGTTCTTTCTTGCGGAAAGAAGTTGGGAAAGCAGCATCCTGTGATTGGAGCATGGGGCTGTGAGTTGGTTCTGTTTGTACTACTTTTTCTCTGTAATTTTTGTCCAAGTAATTCTTCCTCTTAATTTTCCTATCTAACATGTGGCTCTGAACTTTTGTTCTTCACTTTCAGTCCCCTAAGGAGTGTGAGGGTTATGTACTCAGGTGAGAGCCAGTGGATAGAAATTGAGAGGAATATCAGATTTGGATTACTTCCTTATGGAGTTCGGGCAGCTCAAGAAGGAGGTACGAGAAGGAAGTGAAGTGGCAAGGAGATGGGGAAGAGCTGATTGTCTGAAGAAGAGGGATCAAGCAGGGGCAGAAGATGCTGCTGTGGCACTGGCAGCAACAATTCCAGTCTGAGCTGGAATTCCTGGGTCTGAGCTGACACAGGCCAGTCACCTAATCGGGGAGAGGTGAGGAGGGAGACATGTGAGTACTGCAGCTTTTCTAGCAGAACAGTGTCTTCCCTGCAGTGGTTCTGAATTGTGACAGGGCTTACCCAGACAGGTTGCCTGATGGCTAGCAAGAGGCAAGACCCTGGGAAAACTAGCTGGGTTGGTATGTGATGGCAGTTTTCATCAAAGGATATGCTGAGTTGGAAGGAACCCATCAGGATCATGGATGTCCAGCTCCTGGCCCTGCACACGACACCCCAATAGTTACCCCACGTGCCTGAGAGCGCTGTCCACAAACACTTCCTGAACTCTGTCAGGCTGGTGCTGTGACCACTTCCCTGGGGAGTCTGTTCCAGTGCCAAACAACCCTGGGTGAAAAACCTTTTTCTAATATCCAACCTAAAGCTCCCTTGGCACAACTTCAGGCCATTCCCTCAGGTCCTGTCACTGGTCACCACAGAGAAGAGATCAGGGTCTGCCCCTCCTCTTCCCCTCACAAGAAGTTGTAACTGCAGTGAGGTCTCTCCTCAGTCTCTTCCTCTCCAGGCTGAGTTGTCCAAATGACCTCAGTTTCTCCTCGTACAGCTTCCCCTCCAGGCCCTTCACCATCTTTGTTGCCCTCTTTTGGATGCTTTTTAATAGCTTAATATCTTTCTGATCTTGTGCTCATTCAGCAGAAGGCTTTCCAGTTCTTTACAAAGGACTTTAATACATTACACAGGTATGCTAAAATACCTGTACTTGAGACTTGTGCAATTTTATGTGTACTCCACCTTTGAGCAGAATTGTTCTGAGTTTTGCATGGAAGGTTTTACTGGTACAGTTTATTTCCAGATTGGCCATTAATAGCTTGTGTGTAGTGTATAAGCACTTTTCTCAGTTAATGGAATATATGGATATTGGAGATGGTGCATAAGGGCCATCAGTGTGGCTTGGAAGAAGCATGGACTGGAGCAGGCAAGAGGAGAAGGCTCAGCTGCAGAAGCAGGTAAAGCAGGGTGAATATGATGTTTGTCTGTTTTGGGGGTATTGTGGAGTCAAGAGCAAAGTGCAGAACAGTAGAGAGATTAATACTGAGCAAGACACTGAAAACTTGGAACCAGCAACGTTTTTCAGAGGTGGAATGTGTTGCTCAGCTGATGGAAGAGTTGGGGGATATACAAGGGTGAAGTAAAGAATGAGAATGCGTCTAGAGAACATCAATGCACTTGAGAGAGGGAGGGGGACACCTGCACAGAAGTGGAATGAAAACAGGGATGAGCCTGTGTTTGGAGAAGGTGAATAATGAGGGAATGGAAGGTAGTGTCTGGAATCAGGTGAGCTGGGGAGTTGTGGAAGTTCAGGAAATAAAAATGGGAGAGGGTGGTTCCCAAGGGAGCTTGGCAGGGAAACAGAGGAAGCAGAACTCTTTGGCGCCTTATCAATGACTTTGAAATGGAATTTTTATTTTTTCTTTAAAGGTGTCCATGCCAACATGTCTGTCTCAATAGAACAAATGCTTTGAAATTGCATATAATGTAAGATTTTATGTTTTGCTCTGTGGATATTTAATTTTTTATTCTTTAATTTTAAAGGAAGTCAGTTCTTCTCTAACTGCAGGGTCATCTCACCCTTGACCAGTGCATTTGAATTCCAAACTGGTAATGTTACAAATAGAAAGCATAAACAACTGGTGGAAATGGTGTGTCTCAAAAATAGTCTTAATATGTGTGTATTGCAGAACCTACTGTCTAGCTAACAAGACTTGTCAGTTTCAGTTTTTCAAGTTTCAGTTTTAATTCCTTGGGCTTAGGCTGTGCAGTATACATTTTTCCCTGGGTTTTTTTAGAGTGCTTCCTTACAATGCTGAAATGGTAGTTTCAAAAACAAAAGAATCTGCTGCTCTCTGCCCATGTTACATTCTTGGAGCTGCATTTTCTTGGTATAGTATTTTTCTTAACCAGCAGCATTTTGCTTTAAACCAAACACGAAGATTTCATAGGACAGGTTTTCTGTTTAAAATTCAGAGGAATTAATTGAAGAGTCACATTTCATAGCTCTAAAAGAAAATTGTTCTGCACAAACTGAGTGCACAGGTACAACAAGTAGCGTTTGCTGTTATGCAAAGCATCCACAGGAGCAGCTTTAGGGGGCTGATAATGGCAAAGATTCCAATTCTGTGTTTCCCTTTGGATGGCAGGGAGGAATAATTTGGTGTCTTGGGTGAAATGTTCAATTTCTGTTTTTGTTCTCATCATTACTGACTTGGAAAAAAAATAATACAAAGTGCATTGGTAGTGCACTTAGGTAAGACAGAAAAATGTGTCGCTCTTTTTCTGTCTGTTGGAAGGCTCTGCTTGACAGTGAGAAAGCATACTATGTTCTCTGTTTATTTTCATCCTAAACTGACTAGCTAAGATTTAAAACCAGGCACAAGCTTCTAACAGAAGTAATTTTCAACACCTCTGCCTGCTCTTTGTTGCTTTAAGATGTCTCCTGAAACAGTGTGGCAAAGACTAGGGTCTTGGACCTTTGCTCATCAGTTAGTACTTGTACGCTGGTTCCCTCTTCACAGAAGCAGAGTTGGATGCAGAAATAGAGTGTGCACTGCATATATTTTTTTCCTCAGTATTTTTCCCTTTTTTTCCTTTACATGTTTTTCTTGCCTCTTCCATTCTTTCACTGCCTTACAGAGTGCTAGAGCAGCTGTGCATATGTGGCCTTCATCCCTATAAAAAAATGGGTGTGGAAGAGGCTATTACTGGTTTCTGTTGGAGAGAGGTAAAAACACAGTCTTCTGATGTGTGTAGAAAAAAGTGGAATTCTAGAGAGAAGAGTACATCTACCCAATACTGTACGTGCTTGGTGTCACTGTGGTATCATCCAGAATAATTCCTGTAGCAAAGACCACTTTTATAGATAGGATGGTGTAAATTAGGTGCCTGCTCTAATGTAGCCTGGTGAGATAATCTCTGAGTTTTAGCTTTTTTGTGGTGATGAGTGGTTTTTTGGTGATTTTTGGGGAAAGGGGTAGAAGGATGTTGATTTGGTTTTGTTTTGTTAACAGTTTAAGAGAATTGGATTTGGAGTCAGTGAGTTAAACCATTACATTGCAAGATTGCTTCAAGGCACATTTATAAAACCATTCTTTATCTTTTGATGTAAAATTTCTTGACTTGGGATTATTGAGGAGTTTGTATGCAAATACACCTTCAAAGTTTCCTGGTTCAAAGGTTCTTCTGTATTGTGTGCTGATAAAGGTAAAACGTGGAAGAACTGAATGTGTGACCAAGGCTTGAGTCACTGACTGATTTCATCTTCAGTATCTCGTTTTGCAGCTTAGTCCCTCTCTGACTGAAGTGATGAAACAGACTTCAGCAAGAACTGAGAATGTCTAAACCTGTTCATAGTTAAAGATGTTTTTCCCCTTAAACTTGAAAGACCTGCCTGGTGACTCTTTGGTATTGAAATCCCACCCTGGCACAGGAATGCTGATGAAACTGGTGTGTTGATTTTGGCACTTGCATAAATAACCTCCTTGGAATGTTTTCCAGTTTATATGCTTTTGTTAATGTGTCTTTACA
This sequence comes from Chaetops frenatus, assembly GCA_013400775.1. Lineage (NCBI taxonomy): Eukaryota > Metazoa > Chordata > Aves > Passeriformes > Picathartidae > Chaetops > Chaetops frenatus. The sequence goes on along the minus strand of VZTR01021388.1, from coordinate 232,485 downwards.
ACCTGCAGAGATCTGGTAATGTGTCCTTCCTGGCTGTGAGGTATATTGTGAGAATTATTACTTCATTAGGTAAAACTACAGAGTTCTTTTTTGGCAATAACTGTGCTTTTTAAATTTTTAAATTTTAAATTTTTTAAATTTTTGAATTTTTTTATTTTAAAAAAGTTAAATTTTTAAATTTTATTTTTTTCAAAACAAGTTGGGAACACTTTGTTTTTTCTGATTTTAACTTTTGATGTCCTATCACTTTCCTCATTTGTGTAGAAGTATGTGTGTCTCAGAGGATAAGAAAAAGTGCAGGAAAACTAGTCTTGAGTCAGAGGGCAAAGAAGCTGTCTTGGTGAGCTCCTCTCCTACTATTCACCAGTGGTGCAGGAGTTGTAGAAGTGAGTTTTCTGAAGATCTTCCTAGGCAATTTAAAGTTAATAATAACAACAGAATAATAGTTAATAATAGTGACTTGGGCAGTTTTTTCCACTCCAAAGTGTATTCTGTGCTTGCTGTGTATACTTTATGTGGAGCCAAGGAAAATTCTGACTTTATTTACTTTGAACCTAAACAAAATTCTGGATATGACATGCTGGAAAAGATTTTACAACACAAGAGGAACTGTGTTTAAATTGCCATTGTATTTATCAGACTTGTATGAATTTGTGAGAGTTTTTGATGCTGACAGCTGTTTTGAGAGTTGAATAAAAGAGATGTCACTGGACTTCTAGCTATTCACACGACAACTGAAGACTAATCATTACAATATTTGTCATAATGTAATTTTTTTTGCATTGCTTATAGTTGTGTGAAAGATTCTAACTGGTCAAGGACAGCCAAATTGATTCATAGCTTTTGAGTAATAAACAGATGCTGGTACCTACTTGAGAGTCATTAGAAATGCCAGCAGAGAAGCATTGTGGCAAGACTTGCCGTTCTGGAGCACTGTGTAAGATGGACTGGTGGTGGGTATATGAATGGCAAAAAAGCAGTAGGGTCAAGTGCTAAATCCTGGTCACGATGAGAACATAGGGTGGAGTTTTAGGAACCAAACTGACATCCTGTCTGTGTTTGTCCAAGCCTTACTGCTTCTCCAGAATGAGGAAGCTTGTTAGAAAGATGAGCCTCAGACAGAGATACAAGAAAAGAGCAATAGGATCATCCATTAAAGGGTTTAAAGGGTTAAAGTTTTGTGTGGAATCCAGAGGCCTCCTAGTGATGCTTATCCTCTCAGTCAAGCCCACCTGAATGCAAATGTGCAGTTTTGTTACATCTTTCTAGTATCAATGATCTTAAAATTAGCACTTTGTAGTAATGACCACTTACTGCCTGACTGACGTGTGGGCTTTGTTTTTGTGGTTTTCCTTTTGGTTTTTATCTAGGCTTACTGTTCTTTGGAGTTGGTGTGATGTGACAGGTCAATAACCCTTAAACTAAAGTTGCTAAAATGAACCAACTCTCAGGAGTATGACTTAGGCATGCAGAGCTCATGTGAGCTCTTTTCCTGATGTCCTGCTTACTACAGAAGAACGTGAGGACCTCTTTGAGCCTCCAGTCCTTGGAACAGTTGCTCATGTGCCTAGAACTAAGCACAGGCTTGTCCTCATTAAGTGAAGTCTGTGCTGGAAATGTGTGTGCTTAACTCGTGAATGGGCTTGTGGCCTCAGCTGTGTCCTTGGTGTGTATGTGGTGGTTTGGCACAGTTTGTTGTGAGCATGTGACCCTCGGAAAACATGGCTCTTCCTCAGTTACCAACTCTGAAGCAAACCAGCAACCTTCTGATACCGTGTTACTTCATGGTGGCCACACCAGTGTTTTCCTTTCCGCATGCCGTGTACTGTGTGCACTTTGCCTCCCTGGTACTGCTTCATGTTTAGGTTTTCAACCATTGGACCTGATGTCTTTCTGTACTGCTGAGTGGGTGCCATCTTTGTTTGAAATGACAAATATTTTAGTTGATTTTTAACTGTCAGCTTGTCTTTTTTTATTTTGTGATATCTCACTTGATGCTGCTTGTTAATGCCATCTGCATTTTCTAAAAACAGTTTCATTAAAAAAATTCAGTGTCTCTTTTTATCTACCCTACTACCCTAGTAAAATAAAAGGTCTTCACTACCTTTGAATGAGACAAAACCTTTGAACAGCAGCCTGTTGATTGATAGAGAACAGAGTTAAATTAACTGAAGTTTAAGTGATTCAGGAGTTGCAACCTTCTCTGGCAGTAGAAGAGTGTATGTTCTGTCTCCTTTTGTTGGCATGCTCTTGTCCAGTATGGATAAAGAAAAATAAATTGAACATCTCTTGTATTTTCTTAATTGTTAGCCGCTTGGAAAATTATGGGTCAGGTAAATTGTTAACCCTGTAAGTATTCTTCAGTCCATGGTTCTACTATTACCTTTCATTAAACTGCTTTAAATGCATGATGACTCAGGCTGTCCTGATTCCACTGCTGCATTTTTCCATTGTCAAAAGTATAGAAGTTTTGGTCTCATCAGGGCTGCATGGCTTTACTTTGTTTGGCTAACCTGTTTGGATCTCCACGCTCCAAGACTGAGTAATGCAAACTTCATTCATGAAAAGGGAGCACTTTGTGTACACTGAGGGCATCACTTGCCAGCTCATCAGCATTCCCTAATTGTATTTCTTGCTTTTCACGGCTCTTCATGTTAGAAACACCAATTAGACACTCAGTGTGTATATATTTTTTTAATATCACACTGTGTTCTGTGAACGTGTGGAGGCACATTATTTAAGGATTTATACATGCTTTAAAGTGAATAGCAGAATTCTTGCACCAAGAACTGTTTGCTTACTATTTGAGTGCTGGTTTCTGAGGGCTCTGATTCACAAGCTAAAATGGCTTGGAAGGTTCGTGCTTCTGTTGTACACACAGGGCTGGGAAAACTGATAATCCTGTGAAATAGCTGCATCTTAAAAGTTCAGTGATTTAAGGGAAATATCACAGATTCTGTTTTGTCAAGAATATAGTATATTCTTTGTGCTCTAAATAGCTTGTGAATCAGAAGCCTTGAGCAGCTGATTGCTGTTTTCTTCCGTTAAAAAGCATTTATGATATGAAGGAAGGTGAGTGGGATATAAATGCTCCATTTGTTTATTTTGTGAGCCACAGTTGCATCCTTTAAAAGTGGCTTTTTCTTTAGTAAACAGTGTGGGTTACATCAACAGTATTTTTACTTAGATTAGTTAAAATATTTTGTGCTATTTGTCTATAATCTCAGTCTTGGGTTTGGACTAAATTGTGAGTTTTGCGAAGACAAAATGGACAGTTAACAAGAACACAATAAATTCAGCTTAGTTTTGGGGACTCCTGGCCAAGGTGTAGTTACATATTGTGATTATAGTGTAAGAGGAGAACCTTCTTACATGTATGTCACTATAGGTGTCCTCTAATTTTGAAACTGAGATTTCTCCACTGTGTTTAGTTTGGATTTTAACTCTATAATTAGATTTTAAGTCCCTTTAACTTGAAAGCTTCAAATGGCATTGGGATATTTTGCCTCTAATACTTGGAGTAAGAGAAGAAAAATCTTTTTTCCCCTTCTTATGGTGAGTTTTGAAACTGGCAAACCAACAGTGCTTTTTGAAACTCCGTATGATAAGCAAATGAAGGTAAGTTTCCTTTGTTAATAGGAACAAAGAGTTACTTGAAGCAGCTTTTGAGGTGCTACAACAAATCACCTTCCTGTTTATAGTAGTTCTCTCTGGAACATCAAGTTGGAATGTTTTTATAGTCAAATGTGGGGGTTTATTTTTCTGAAGACATCTACTTTTGGTGCAAAATGTAGATTTTAAAGGTAAAATGGAAAAATCCCATCTTTGCACCCAAAAAACTAATTAGCTTGAGAATGCAAATGCTTATATGTGGGTAAATTGATAGAGACAGAGGATATTAGATTAAAATAGATTAAAGAAGGCTAGTTCACGTGGGAATCATGTTGAAATGAGATGCTTCTATTGAATCAGGGCATCAAAGATTTTACTCAGTCTTCTGCTTCTAGTGAACTCATCATTAATCTTTGTGGACTCGATAAATTTTGGGAGTTGATTGGTGTATTTAGCATTTTTGCCTCGCTTCAAGCCCCATTGTACTTGGATATAAAGTTGCCATGAGGAAAGAATGAATTAATATGTAAAACATAGAGCTAGAAAAATTTAAGTGTAGTTACTGGTTTCTTCCGGGTGTGGAAGGCTCTGAAAGGTAGCTAGAATGTGACCTATATGTAAAGATATCCGTTATTTGCAGATACAGATGTTTGAGAGACTGCTCCTACAGACTTGCTTCAGGTCAGACTTCTTCTAAGCTAGCACTTGTTTGCAGTCTGTACCTCTAGGGGAAGTGTCTGGCAGGCATTGTAACTTGAATGTGCAGTGACACACTCTGTGACCCATACTGCATGCCTTTGTTACACTATGGTACTGCAACAAAACCAGACTTGCTTTCTTTCCCCCCCCCTCTTCTCAAATGTAGGTTGGGGGCTGCTGCAGTCTTAACGTCTTTTCTGTACGTGACAACAGATTATCTCGAATTCCCTCTGAAATTTCACAGGCCACTGAACTTCATGTCCTGGATGTTGCTGGAAACAGGCAAGAGATTTTTGTATTTTCATGTTCTTTTGCTGTATTTACTTAATTCTTTCTGATAGCAAAAGATACTACATTTAGGAACGGAGTAATAAAAACCGGTTATGACATTCATGTTAGTGTTACTGTTGAAATTGTCAAAGTAGTCTTCCCTTTGGGCCAAAAGTAGCATAAATTGTGTGTTATCATGAGTGTGAGTTTTGGATTACTTTGACCCTGAGGAAGAGATTGGATTTAAAAAAAACCCCTCTGGATTCATATATTTCTGAATTAAAACTGAGAATGTAGGCAATGGATAGAGCTTCAGGTGAAGCTACCAAGCTGTAATGTCAAGTGGCACCAATACTGAGTGTCCTATCTTCACAGAACACTGTGAGGAACAAGGGAACACTGCTTCGACCTTGCAGCTTCTCACGAACCTTCATGCTTCAAACATCAACGTGCAAAAATGAGTGGATTAAAGCATAAACCAGCAAATTAGTTCAGTTTCTTAGGAAATGAAATGGAAAAAAAATCCAAAACAGAAGAAAATGGCATCTCATCTGTGCAATATAATTGTCTTACAGGCACTTACATATTTCTGTTCTGGCCACTGTTTACATGTAAAGCTCCTGATGGGAAGCAGCTGTCTGCCTTCCAGGGCACTTTGCTGTAGTAGAGAAAGCTCAGCATAGTTTTACCTGTTATTCACAGCTTCAGAGGATTATGGTATAAAGTTAAGCTGCAGGTTTTGACGTTTTTTTTTTTTTTTTTTTTAAAAATGGGGTACTTGGAATTGTTGATCACGCAACTCATTTTTATNGCCTTCCAGGGCACTTTGCTGTAGTAGAGAAAGCTCAGCATAGTTTTACCTGTTATTCACAGCTTCAGAGGATTATGGTATAAAGTTAAGCTGCAGGTTTTGACGTTTTTTTTTGTTTTTTTTTTAAGAATGGAGTAGTTGGAATTGATGACTACTGCAATGCCTTTTATTAGAGGCAATCATTTCAATCCTGTTTGTTCCAGCTCAGCAATGTATACTTGAGTTGACTGCATGACCATCTATTAAGTCTCCCAGAGATTGCCCTGACTTTTTTATTTTGCTTTTTTGAACTAGGCTGACGTATCTTCCCATTTCACTGACTACCTTAAAGCTGAAGGCTTTGTGGTTGTCTGATAACCAGTCCCAACCTCTGCTGACATTTCAGACTGACACAGACCCTGAAACAGGAGAAAAGATTTTAACATGTGTATTGCTTCCTCAAATGCCTTCTGAGCCTGGTTGCCAAGGTAAGTGCCTAGAGTCAGCTTTTCATTATGCATGGAATTATTACTTCTTTGTTTACTGAGTTGTCCCATAAAGCTTTGTAAAACATGCATAAGCTCTAGTGAGTAAAGTAGCAAAGTTCTGGTTGAATTTTCAATATTAAACTTTGTTTTCTGTTATCCCACTAGTCTTCAGAAGACTTGAAAACTTGGCACTGAGTGTTGTTGAAAATACAGTGACAGCAGCTACAATAAATAAAATAAAAATCTGGAAGAAAAAGAATTACTCATATCACTATTTTGAGGCTTGCCAGTGGGCCAAGAAGTGGTGTTCATATTCATGTACATTGATTATACATCTTAAATCTATATTTATGGGAAAACGGTGGCTTTCCAACTGTAATCTCTTTACCAGCAAAATAATTGCATAGCTAATAATAAACAGTAGCTTTTTTACTTTTTAGCAAGCTAATTTTCTTTCAAGCAAAGGTACTGTGCAGTAACTTTATTATATTCATTAACAAGGGTAGAATTGCAGTATAAGTTGCCTTTCCCTTTTGTGCTGAAACTTGCCTCTGGGTCAGGTGGAACCATAAACTCTTTTGTTGGCTGTGTTGCTGCTCCAGTAACTTCTGAATGTTTTTTGTCCTGAAGCATTTAA
>VZTR01021388.1:176465-225801 GCA_013400775.1 Chaetops frenatus | reverse complement strand
ACATTCAAGGGGATTCGTCTGAGCTAATATTTAAATTTCTGCTGTACTGACTGGAGAGTACTTTATCCCATCCAGGAATGGACTTTTAAAAGAAAATGGTGCTGATTCTTCTCCACTGAGTACAAAGGGGCCTGAGGAGGAAAGTTCAGCTGTGGGTATCTGTGTTGTAGATACCCACACTTAATTCCAGTGTTTCAATTGGATATGGCTGGAGCAAATAGAAACCATTAAAGCAGCAGGAGTGTAGAAATGTCTCTGTTTTCAGCTCCTGGATTTTAAGAATAATTAAGAATTAAAATAAATATATGAATTAACCCCTTTAGAATTAGAGAAGATTAAGAAGAGAAGATAAATTCAAGAAGAGTAGCAGAGATCGGCTTGACTTTCTCTGAAGGCCTTACTAGTAGAAATTAGATTTCCTTCTCTCCAGATGAATCTCATGGCTTCAAGGGTAGAAGGCTTGGAATTTAGTTTGTTGGATGTATGCCTAGCAATACTGAAAGGATGAGGCTAATAAAAGCAATGATCCAATGTTATGGAATGCCATTTAGGGAACTGGCTAATGTCAGCTGGCTGCCATGTTCCACAAGAAAAGCATGTATAGTGGCAAGTATATTAAATTACATAACCAGTACTCTTAAACTCTGAAACAGTCCAAGTACAGGAATGCCTAATTTATACAGAAACCATGTAGTGTATGTACTTGATCACAGAAAACTAATGGAAGTCTGTTTTCTTCCAAAACCGGTAGAAATAGCCACTTGTAAGTCTTGGATGAATGATTGTTCAGATATTGAAATTATGAACAATACAACTTGTTGGTTGTGTGACTTCACGTGCATGTAGCTGTGAATCTTGAGTTCTGTTTTCCTGTTCTAACAGATAACCTACCACGATGTGGTGCGTTGGAGAGTTTGGTAAATGAAATGTCAGATGAAACATGGAATGAGCGGGCAGTGAATAGAGTCAGTGCAATTCGCTTCTTAGAAGATGAAAAAGATGAAGAAGAAAATGAAATGGTATGTTTTCCAAGCCTTTGGATACCTCCAGACACTGTGACATTATGCAAAAGTATAAAAAGTCTCTGAGCGTTCTTGCTATAAATATTTCAGCTTGGACTGCATGCTTTGTGTGTACATTGGAGAAGAAACTGTTCATGTCTGCTGAAACTTTTTATGTTGACTTCAGGTGTCTTTATGTTTTCTGCTTTGAATATAACTTTTATATTCTGATGCAGGACAGTCTTCTGTTTTGCTTTGTTTTCCTCTGTCTGCTCAGGATGTTTTCTTTCCAGAAAGAAGATAGGATCTTTCTCTGCATCTGTGAATCTTTACTGCCTGAAACTATATAGGTTTTAATTTAGGATTCCAGCACTCTGGCATGTGTCTCCTTTAAGTTTGGTATTGTTTGTCTCTCTATTTCCAATGTCTTTTTTGCTCTCTCTCATTCCTTTTTTTGTTTTTTCTTTTTAACTCTACCATTTGCATTGTAACAACCATAGTGTCCATAAACAGCAGGAATGTTGCTCATTAGTTTCCCACTTAAACAAAGGATGTGGAAACATCTGTCACTGTACTTATAAGACCTCTCCATTAGGTTGGACTCTGCATACCCTGAAGATCAAAACACAACACGATCTGTAGTTTTACTAGCTTTTATTAACAGTTAAAACTCCTTGTAAAGAGTAAGACTGCTTCAGTCACGTTTTCACTGTGCTTCTCTGATGCTCTGAAACGTTGCTGGTGGTCCTCATTAGATGTCAGCTTGAGATACTTTAGGGCACTGTCTGGATTGTTTTAGTTTAAAAAGTGACTTTAAAAACTCTTACTTTATTACGGAAATGAACAAGTAGTTGCTTACTCCAAAGCAGCAGAAACAAAATGTCTCTTATCAGGCGTGGTTCACTGACTGATAGGGAGGTCAGAATGATGCTGCTTAACAACTGTGCCAACCTGAGAATGTCCATGCAGTAGTGAGGGCTCAGGTGTTGAAGATAACTGCTTGATTTCCCTGATTTGAGGCAAGAACCTTCCTAGGGGAAAAAAGTTCATGATCTTACTGAGGAGAAGGAAGGGCAGATTTCCAAAGCAGTCTTGACCAAAGCACCCACTTGTGGGTCATCAGTTCTGCTGTACTCTGCACAGTTTACATGCATGCCAACTAAAAAGTAATTGCATGTATACGTGTATTATACGTATATTGTGTTTGTGGTGTTCTGTTGGTCTCCAGCCTGGATGCTAACTGGAGTTTTTGTAAATCTTGTTTTCCTTGTAAAGGTTTCAGCACAATGATAGACATTCTTGTGTCTAAGGTGGGAGAGAAATATTCCCTCTCAAGGTGCTTGTTCTCAATTGACTAGGGAACCAGACTGTGTGGTGGGGCTGAAAGGCAAATGGAGCTCCATACAAACACTATTTAAAATTGTAAAGAGATCTTGTGGGATTCTTTCAAAATCAGATGAATGTTTCAAGTGTGATCTTAAATCACTTGCATGGTTTTGGGGAGAAAAAAGTCCCCAAGTATCTTTATGAAAGAATCTTCACATCTTGTACTTCACTTGAGTGGCTTTCAGATTAGTAGTCCAAAAGAGGACAAAATTTGCTCTTAGAAACTTCTTAAAACCTCTTTCTCTGTCTTCATAAACAAGCAGCTTTTAAAGTAATGCTCAGCACAGAGCATCATAGTTTGAAAAGGGGGGAAAAAAGGAAAAAAAAATTGATACTTAATATTTGGTATGTGAATGCTGAAGCCTTGAAAGTGTATGTTGTTTTTGCAGAGAGACAAAGGCAAAACCACTTATTGCGCTGTTTATTTTTAGAGAACACTTCTAAGGCGAGCCACTCCACACCCTGGAGAATTAAAGAACATGAAAAAGACAGTGGAGAATTTACGGAATGATATGAATGCTGCTAAAGGACTGGATTCAAACAAAAACGAGGTCAATAATGCCATTGACAGAGTGACCACTTCTGTGTAGAGTTTCATCTCCAGGTTTTACCTCCTGTGTCTTCCCCTGCTGTTGAAATGTTCCTGTCGTCTTCTGGGACCTCACTGAGCCCTTTTTGTTTTTAACCAGAACCTGATTCATCGTCTCCATACACATGAAAAGTGCGGCCCACTGGAAGAAAGTGCCTTATTTCATCCAGGCAGTGAACCAATAATTTCCAAATCAATATTGTAATTTTAATAGTCCTAGGCTTTTTTAAGTTTAATACACTACTGTATGCAGAATACAATATTTTTGTCTTAAACACAGGGGAAAAAATGCTTTTCTTTTCCAGAGTGCTGGGATATCTTCTTCCCAGTGGCTGGATGTGCTGGTGAGAAATATAGTTTTGTGGGAAATCGATACACTTTTTTATTTTTTTGGCAGCTCAGATGGTGTAAATTTTAAATTTTTGTATAGGACTTTCTAACAAGATGATGTATTTCATTTCTAAGAGAAAATTTATCTTGAGCGGTACATATTTTAGTATTTGTGCGAGAGAACAAGTTTCATGGACAACTGTATTCATTTGTTTGTACCACCCATTGTGCCTTATTGTGTCTGGTATGTCATATTAGTCTTAAATATAGCAGTTCTTGAGGAAAGTGAGTAGATTGGTCTCCTGCTTTACATATCTTTTTCTTTTTGGACAGTAACTTGTTGGGAGTTTTACAGCAGAGAACTTATGTTTATATTATGGGATCTTAGGTTGTGAAGCACAAATGTTAGTTTTGTTGTAAACAGAATTAAGATTAAATGACCAAACTGCTACTGTTTATTACATAATGCACTCACACTTTAACTTAGTTGTAATGAAACATCTTGGTTTGGATGCCTTGTTGCATTGCAGTCACTAGAAATTCATGCTTCCATTGTTTTATTTTAAATGTGCCATCTGTAAAATAACTTGAAAAACAGCATGATAGACTTTCAGAAGCACAGGATGAAATTAGTTTTATGTATTACACAAGAAAGCATGATTCTTTAAAGTGCTTTGGTGGTTTTATAGAAATTTATAAAACCATAATAAAAACATCTTTAAAAGCTTCAGTAGATGTGATGTATCATTAAACCAGTAATTAATTAAAATATCTATTAATTAATGCTATCATTGTTACTGTGTTGCACTTCAGTTGTCCAATGCTGCTTTCAATCAAGGTCTTATTAAATCTGTGGGTTCTGGTTTGTTTATAAAGGTAAGTATTAACTGAGTTGAATTCAGTAAATAGCAATTTTGCAAAAGCCTGATAAAGACTGATGTTGATGTCTCTGGGTTCTGTGTGTGCCGTGAGCTGACAAAGGCCACTGGCTGGTTCAGTGCAGGGACTTAAGGTACAGAGAAAAAACGTCACGGATTTAGTGTTATATAATGCAATGAACCCAAATTTCTGCAAAATTAAAGGCTTGAAATTTTGTGTGGCTAACCATGCCCCTTTTTCTATGAGCATTTTTCCAGTAAATGTTGGTTGTATGAGGATGTCTGGGAGAAGATAGAAAAGGAGGAGATTTAGGAAGTCATAATAACTTGTGTTCAAATTAGTACCTGCAATATGTGATAATTTTTAGTTTAACTCTTTAAATTTTCATTTGAAGCCTTTACAAACGGCACTGCTGTCTTTTTGATACTGAACAAGTAGGTGTTTCAAGCCATCTGAAAGTATTCAAATCTAACCTGGTAAAATACATTAATTTTCATTCCTCATCCCAAAGAAGCTTCATTTAAGCTTCAAGACATGCTTTCTTTGCAGGAGGGTGCTGGAGGTCTGTAGATGTTAGGTCAGTGGAAGTGCAGTTTTACTCTCTCCAAGGGAGAGTTCTCCTGGTTATTCTTGGTAAGCTGCTGTTAAAACAAAAGCAAAAAGAAAATCAGGTTTTGGTACAGCTGACTCCAGCCTTGGGTGGAATTTTCTTTCTAAAGTACTTACTGGAATCAACACAACAAAAGTTTAAACATGTAGGAAACCCTGTAGCCAGAGTCCAAGTAAACTGCAGCAAACACATTTGAGATGAAAAGCAGTTCCTAAAAAAGACAGTTCCTAAAAAAGCCAAAAGAAGCAAGACTCTCTGATGCCAATTTTTCATTTGGAGGCTGTGGCTTGTTTTGTTTTTAGCATCTGCTCCATCAGCAAGATGAATGTGTAAAGCCTGGATTTGGGCCTTGCCTGACATGCCACCAGATGAAAATAATTAACTGCCCTTGTGCACCTACTCCCTCCTGCTGCAGTTGCAACAAGGTGTAAATGTTGTTGCAGCTCTGTGCTGTGCTCTGTGCCGCTCGGCAGTTGCTTTTCATACATTCCAGCAGGCTGGCAGAGACTGCTGCAGCCCACAAGCTCACCACAAGACAAGCACTACTTGCTGCGTCCACTTTGGCACCAAGTAACTGGTCAGTAGTCAGTATTTTTTACTTTGGTGATTTTTTAAAATTTTTTGGTTTTTTGTAACAGTGGAAGGAATATTTGTGGTGGTTTCTCTGGCTACAGATAAATAAGTAGGTGATCAGGCTGGTTGCCTTCATTTGGGACAGTTTCACATTCCTGCACCCAAGGGTGGCTGGTATAGTTTCCTTGTCATCTCAGCCAAAGATGGGTGGTATGAATTGCATATTGAAGGTGTTTGCCTCCACTCATTTGTAAAAGAAAGTAAATTGAACTCATAGTGGAATCCAACAATTGCTTAATGAGAGAGGAACTGAAGTCCACATCAGACTAACCAGCTACTATCCCCAGAGGAGAGTTGGCTTTCCTTGCTTTTCACTGCCATCTGTCTCTACTTTGTTAACCTGTGTAGTGGAAGTCTGGATTTTTGTTATGTTTTTTCAGTGTGTGGCGAGAGATAAAGGAGGACTACACTAACACTGTGTCTTTTTAATGTCTTTTGTTTATGCCTTTTGGTGAGGCAATTTGAGATTCTGCTCTGCTGCAGGTAGTTCAGCAGTGTATACAAGGTACTGTAGTATTTGAGTCTGGCAGTAAGTGTAATTTCCAGGATACACCTTGAGGTATGGCAACAGCTGCTGGTGGTATGGAATAAGAGCAGATGAAGTGTTGTTTTTCAGGGCTGACAAGATGCTTGGATACCTGCTGTGGAAACAGAGACAAGTGGCTACCCTCTCCTCCTAATGCTGGTTCAGAGCCACTTGCACGTCATTCTACTTGATGAAACCTCCATCAGCCTAGACCTTAGAAGTCCATCTGATCTCTTGAGTGATCCATGTGTGTGCCATTTTATAGAGTGGTTGAGGTACACTTCTCCTCCCAACAGCAGTGATAGCATTCCAGGCAGTTTTAACTGAGTTTTATAGCCAGAAAAAGCTGATGACACATGTTCTGATGAAGCATTGTCTGTCCTTGAAATCAAGAGCCCTCTCTTCACAGTCTCTGTTTTTTTATCTTGCTGATGCTGTGAGGAGGCTGAGTAGTGAATATGGTTATGACTTTTGTCTCTATAAACTTTTCCTACTTTACTTTGTAAGTCTTTTGAGAGGTGGGTTTAATGCAAAGAGGCTACAAAATTTGCATGGTTTTATTAGCTATAAACAGGTAACCAGGGAAAATCAACTGACCATAGTGGTGGAGTGGATTTAATATTAACCTGCCAGTTAGTGCATACAAGTTTGCTTTATTCAAAGTCACAATTCCTAGTCCTAAAAGAATAGGAAGAAAAAAAGATACTCTTGTGCTACTGTAGTTACTGTAGCAATGGATTTTTCCATCCCCTGTGTGTTGCTCCAGGCTTTTCCCACAGCTTCCATCTAATTCATGTGTTGAGATTATTTTTCTGGCTTAAGTTCCATGTTTTTGATAATCAGCGTATTGTAGGGAAGTGTGTAGTGGAAACTTGCATAATGCTGTTCTTTCCAGCAATTGACTTGTTTGTGTCCTGTTCAGCCTGCTTCTTGTCTAGCACTGATGCTTTACTAGTGCTGGGTGAGCAGCTTTTTGCTGATTAGCAACTTAACAGGTTTTGCTACTTGCAGCTAATAATTTCAGCTTTTAAGAGAGAGTGATGCCAGGAATTTAGTTTTATTAAAAGTGCATTTTTTAGTATATTGATGGATACTATCCAGGTTTGCTGTAAATGTCTGCCTCCCACTGAGACAGAAGCACACTATTTATCATAAATGTCTAGAGCTTTAGTTAATGGGGAATTCACCACCATTTGCCTTGACTCCAGAAAATAAAACTACTGTAGTTTTTCAATTGACTTGATAAGATTGTTTCCCATCTTCAATTTCTGACAAACACACAAATCTGTTTCTGTGCTTGGATTGCTGTCAGGGAATATGACAAAAGCTGGTCTTGACTATCAGTAATTGTTTTGGGTGTTCCCTTTCTCCTGGAGCAGTTGTGAAATTTTCAGAGGGACAGTGTCTCCCTCTTTTGTCAAGTCAGGGCTATAATCATTATTCCACCAGCTGGATGAAGAGTGTGATTTTTTTTTTTTTACAAGTGGGTAGCACATGCCTGATTTGAGGACAGCTCCATGAGCTGCTTGGCAGGAGCCATCCTGTCTTCTCTTCTGGTGGGTGTTGGAGACACTGTTTTATTCCTTCTTATGCAGTTCTTGTGGCAATGGGCTGCTCAGTCATAGGTTCTGCCTGAGCACAGGGCTTTGAGGAAGGAGCTCAATGAGTGTAGCTGGGCTGTGTCCTAACTTCAGGAGCAAGGGTTCATGGCAGTCTGGTTTTGAATTTGTAACCTCTTCAGGGTATATGCCTCTAAATACTGTTGTTATTAGTCCATTAACTCTGAGATCTTAACAAGTTGCTTATATTTTTCCAGAAGACCTCTCCTGAAAATAACATCACTTTTGTTCACAGAGAGAACTCTGTGGGCCCTCAGTGATGTTTCAAAGAAGGGTTTTAGCAAACCTCTCTTGGCATTAATACCAGGAATTGGACACCTGATGTATAGTAACCTTTGACATTGTTTCTCTGATGTTCTCATCTGTTGCTGGGGAATGTTGTCTTGGCTGAAATCTCTGATGTGCAGCTGGAGGTAACAGCCAAACATAAAATATTAGCAGCACTCACTGTGGAAGAACAGTGCTGACTGCAGTAACTTTTCTCGAGATCCATAGATGCACACAGAGCTTGGAAATACCACCAAAACAGCAGCAGCTTGGATTTCAGTTTGTAAGCATTCCCAGTATAATGCAGAGAAAGGACTTTAAAGCATTTAGTTAGTTTTGTGTCTGACTAAAACTCTCTTCTTTTGCTCCTGAAGCAAACTTGGGCAAGTTATGGGAATATGCTCGTGATGGAAACAGTCTGGTTCTATGATCACTCTCAGTAACTTGCCAGTTTTATTCAACCCCAAAATAGATGGGCTGCTTTAAATCATTCTGAAGTAGCTCATAGGAGATAGGATTGTCTCGTATTTCTGGAACATTAAACAGGGCACTACATGATTATAAATATGAGTGAATTTCTTTATAGTTTGTTAATGGCATCCTGGATTTCCACTAAGCAACTTAAAACCAAAAAAAAAAAAAAAAAATCCAAAAGATTTTTTTGAACATTACTGATGAATTTCTTCATTCAGAAGGGGAGAAAACTTCAAGTCTGAAGAGCATTTGCATAGTGGATGTTTCTAGGGTAACCTACAGCAGTTTTTTTAAATTGTATTTTCAGGAAATTAAAAAAATCTTTTCTGGATAGTTAACACTTGAATATCTGAGTTTGAAATGAAGTTGTGTATTTACTGCAAGCAAAGTGTATAACGCTTGCTTCCATAATCAGTTCAGGCAGTTTTTATGTTGCCTCTCCTCCTGTGGAAGCATACTCAAGGATCCCTTTGTTTCAGCAGCATTTTGTTCAGCTTTTGTTTCATGTGAATTACACAAAGCTTTCTTAGAAACAGTCTTTTGTACTTTAAAAAGGGAATAAGTCTGAAATAGTTTTTAATTAGTAGAATGCGTTATGTATAGTTGTACTTTGAAGCAGAAACGTGTTTATGTTCTAGGAAATGGAGCTTCAAAACCATTTTCTCTCCCATAATTGTGCGTTTTAAGCAAATCATCTTTTAAATAGAAAAATAGGTGAGAATGTGTGTATTGGGTTTAGAGTTGAATTGTAGTAGCAGGTGTATGACCACTGAAATGTTCTAGGTAACTGGATTTTACTTGCCAGTGGAGACCAGGCTGTGGCTGTAAGCAGGGTGTTTCATTGTCACTGTGTGGTTTCAGTATGGTGCTTCAGAGACGTGGGTGTCTTTCATATTCTGGTTTTTATTGTTAGGCTGTTTTGGATTCTCTTTCATTTACCAGAATGTTTTAGGGTGGCACATACTATTTGCACACCTTTGTTTCCTGGAAGAAATTATTTCTCTAGGGCATTTTTTAGTGAGATCTTACCAGAATAGACACCTTTTGCTTTATGAGAACAGTTTTTCCTCTTAACTACAAGGGTATGATACAGATCAGTAGTTGTGTTATGGAGAGACTGCCTTTGGAAAGATGAAAAACATGTTGAAAGGAGGTAAAAACGTCAATTGACTTGCTGGTGAAATGCTGAAGCAAAATGATCTGTTACCAATCCGTTAGGATCATTAACAGTGAAGGGAGAAGAAAAATGTGTTTCCATGGAACATAATAAGTACTAGGCTGATAAATATTTTCTCTCTCCAAACGCTGTTGCATTTATAAAACATCAGTGTTACACCACCCACATACCCATGAAGCCTAAAGTCCTGAATACAGAATTTGCTTTCTGTGTTTCATTCCAGTTACTTTTAAGAAAATATAAATCTATGTGCATCTCACTTTGTGTTTGCTGCTAATGACCGAAACCAATCACATTTTTAATCTTTTTGGGTCTTAGCTTCCCCACATATGAAGCACAAGAAAGAACTTCCAAACTCTACCTGTGTAGTAAGAAGACCAATTATAATCTGTAAAATCCTGTAAGGATAACTGATATTTCTTTCTTCAGATTAGGATATTTGTCTCCTGTCTCAAAGCATGGTCCTATAGTATTTAATAAAATGAGAGTGAGCTAATAAATTACTGGAAGTTTTTTAAGAGAGCTTCATTTCAAATCTACTGTCTGTCACCTGAACTACCTTGAGGGGTGATGGAAGCTTCTTGCCCATCTAAAGCAATTTTCATTAATACATCAGAGTAAGGAATTGGTTTTGTTTTTGGCAAGGAAAACAAAATCCAGTAAAATGATTGGACTGAGAGGTTGAGTTCACTATCTTCTTACTCCCACCCCTGTCCATTTTCTTTCATCAGAAAGATGTAAAAATCAATCAAGGATTTAAGATTTGTTTGCAAAATAATATTAGGCTGCACTCACAGCAGGAGCATTTGTTGACCTGGTTTCTGCATTTTACTTTGTGAAAGTATAATTCATATAGTGTTTGTATACCTGCGTGTAGCAGGTACGTGCAAATGTAGACTAAAAGGCATTTCTGGTTTTTCCATTCCATCTTTTGCTATTGATGCAACCAAATCATAAAACTGCTTTCATACAGATAATGCTGTCCACAGTACTGTGTAGACCTGGTGAAAATTCTTCACTGGAATTGTTCTGTTGTTTTTATTTTACTTTGTAGTACTGTAGATCAACAATATGAAAAGCTAAAATTTCTTGGGTTACCTAAAAATGTTAAACAGGTACTGAATTTTCCTTACAGCTGTATGTCAGCATGAGGAAAACCATCCTGCCACAGGGAAAGGCAGGCAGGGAGCAGAAGTGCCCTGTAGCTCTGTGTTCCCAGCTGAACTGCAGGGGGCACGGGGATGTAAAAATCTACTGATGTTCATCACCTTGCTCCTTGTGCATACAGGAGGCTGCCACTGCAGCTGAGTGTATGCCTAAAATGATGAAGGGATTATCAGCATAAACTTAATTTGAAATTCTGTCTGTTACTTTGGGAGAATGGCTTTTTACTGGTTTTACAGAATTTGGCAGCTTGAGTTTGAGAAGCTGTTGTTTAGGATTAGGGTCAAACAAGGATGAGATGTTTCCTTGGAAGAAGTTTGATGCTTCACTGTACCCGTGTTTATTTTTAGAATGAATTGCTCTATGACTTCCTAATGAGCTTAAAAGTTGACAAGGATTTAAGCTGTGTCTTGAAATACCCTGGACATTGAGAGATGTCACATTAGCTATTCTGAAACACAACAGTCCAAGCCAATTTCACCTAATGTGCTGTTTATCTGTCTGATGAGAATCACTATCCCCCTAGTTAATATTCACAGAAAGCAAAGTTTGTCAAGGGTACCTTATGTTTCCTTATTCAAGATGAGTGTGAAGAGATATCAAGAGATATCCTGCCTTGCATTTCAAATTGTCAGAAGGAAGGGGAGCCACTGCTGTGTTGTGATTGTTTGTGCTGCTTTCCCATTGATCAACTAAATTGACAATCAGCTCCAGTGTCCTGAGCGGTGTGGTTTAGAATAACCAGAAATGTGGGCTAGTTATCAGCAAATAGTGATATCACTGAGTGTCAGTGCAGTTCAAAATGTGGTTTAACAGCAAATTTCCTGCAGAGGCCAATCATGCCTGCCTTGTACAATACAAATAATCCTGTGCTGGGGTTACCATCTTTTCAAGACTCACAGGAAGGCCTACAGTGTTTTCCAATGAGATGCTGGGATACTGTCCATTTCCATTTCCTAGTGTTTTCAGCCACTCTAAAACCAAAAGCAAATGAAGAATTCCAAGGGGACCTTCTTTGGCAGCTGAAGATGAAACAGTGTGTCCAGCATGAACAGTCTTGTCCTATTTCCTTGTCTTTCTCAACCTTAGATCTAACAGAGATGGTGACATCTGGGTTGCTGGTAGCAGCAAGATACGTGTGTGTGTGTGTGTGTACATAACCATTCTGCATTTTAAAAGGCAAATGGAAACTTGAAGAACTGTTAAATCTGAATCAAATACCTGTTAAAAAATGTGAAAGTCCCCATGTGCTTCTGACTGTCTCACCACAAGCTTGCTGAAGATTGTTTTTGTTAGTTTGTTTTCTCCATTGATGTATCTTACTTGTTTGGCATCAGGCTGCTTTTTGCCATTGGATTTGTATCACTGTAAGAAAATGCAGAGGTGAGATTAAAAGAAAGCTTCAAAGCAAGAGAAAGGTTACTTTGAAAAAAAGACTTCTAAAAGTCAGTGAAATTTAGGTACATGAGCAACCTTGACACAACTTGTCATCTATAAACTTCTGTGTATGAGTGAGGAAGGTGGAGTACTTTGGATGCAAATAAGTAATGGACATTTTGGGATAACTGAACTATAATCACTTTGAAAATCAGCAATCCTTAGAAGATTAAGTGTTGTGCTTTCTATTGGTACCATTCAACAAATTAAACATTTTATTTCATGAATAATGAAGATAGGAGTGGCTTAACAATTTTTTTTGACTCAGGTCCTGAGATGAGATGGTCACTAAAGGTCTAAGCACTCTTGTTTGTTTTCTTAATAGTACACTTTATTGAAGACTTTTGTTGATCATTAATTCTTCTTTATGATGCTGAAGGTAGGCTCGGTCCTATGCTCTTATAAGTCCTTAAAGACTTGCAGTATTTTCAGCAGCCTTTCCTTGCTCTTTGTATCACCAGTAATGTTCATTAGCTGGCAAAGTGTCTCTCTGGACTGAAGGTACTGCTGAAGGTGAAAAAGGGAAACACAGTACTTGCAGGAATCTAAAGTATCTTGCAGAACTTGCCAGACAGTGGCTGCATTTACATACCTCAATTGCTTTCTTAAAATCTATTCATTGCCTTTTTTTTTTTTATGTCCTCTTTCCCCCAGGACTCTATTAAATGGCTTCCTAAGTCTCCTAAACTGTACAGTGGCCATAACTGGAGCTCCCAGGGCTCTCGCTGGGCCTCGTTGAAAGGAAAGGAAGGTTTTCATGGTGGTAACCTGTACAAATTCAGCTCTGCCAATGGAAAATGGAGAGAAGGAAGGATCAGTCCCGAGCAAGAAGCAGAGGGGCTTGAGGATCCAGATGATGTAAGTAGTCTTGAAACTGGGAGAGACAATGTGTATCTGTGAAGAGGCTACAGCTGCTCACAGTGCTGTGCAGCAGAGCACTTCAGGTTTGTGGGACCTGCACTGCTGATACTCTCATGTCCTTGCTTGTGCACAGGGTACAGAGTTATGTTCAATGTTTTATTCCTTTACTTTCCTTGCAATAAATTCATCCAACCCTCAAGAGTACAGTTCAACCTGCAGGTTAAGATGAGTAACCTGAGCAATGATGAGACATGTTTTTTACTTTACTCCTACTTATATCCCCAGTTACCAACCTCCCTCCATCTCTTTCGGGTAAGGAGGTTGTTGGCAGCACTTGGGGCTCAGCATCTCCCTAGGCCTGGATGGTAGAAAAGTGAGGTGCAGTGCTACTCCACTGCATATTTGTTTAGGGTGGTGCTCTTCCAGGATGCTGACGTCTGTGAGCCTCTGCCTGCTGTAATTTCTCCAGCCTGTGCCTGCCAGGTGTCTGTCCCATGTGCTGCAGCCTGGCTGTGCTCTTGGTCCTAGCCTGGGGAAGGGAGGTTATGATTGCACTCTTGCAGCCTTTCCCTTTCAGGCCATTGCTCCTGACGTTTTCTGGGAGATGAGGGAGCAACTGGGGCTCCTGCTCCTCTTCCAGGACCTCTGCTTCCTTCCTAGCCCCTGTGAGTGCTGCTGGTGTGCCTCCTCCTCCAGCCCACAGTCCTGGCTCTTGCTCATGGCCTTCCTCCCTGGCACCCACAGCACCACAGCACTGCAGACGTGTCCGTGTTAGTCAGCCTGGCACTGTAAAGAGAAATCTCTCTCAAGAGAAGAAAGGTAAAGCAGATCTTTTATGTGAGTTAAAGCTAAGCAAATTCCCTTTTAAGTTAAAATAGGAAGCAATCATGCCTTGTATTCTTTCCCTGGGGTTGGCAATGCTTCTTTCCATCCCAACCAAAAAGAGATTGTGGGGAAGTGCCAATATAGATTGAAAAATAAAGTGTCCAGTGGGGTTCTGCACAGCTGTTCAAGGTAATGCTGCTGCTTTTTATTTTGGTATTAAACTTTCAAGCTTAGGAAAACACTTACAGGACTTATTTTCAGAGGTATTGATGTATGTTTGCTGCATATTTTACTGCCAACAGAAGATAGAAGGATTTGTGCAAGATGAAGAACTGATTTGACCTTAACCCATCAAATTAGGGAGCAAAAATCAGCTAAATACAAATAAAGTGTTCATAAAATGTGAACAGAATTTGGGCATCTGAGTTTCATTTAACTTGGGTGTCTGAATTTCATTTAACCCTTTGCCAGGAATAACTGATAGCTGGAAAATATCACTACATTTTGCAATCAAACTTGTTTGAAGCTTTAATTGTTTGGTGGATGTGTTTTATTTGTGTATTTCTCTTTTCAAGCCCTTGTGGTTTACGTAAGCGTAGGGTGACATTGTGAGCTCCTCACTGCCTCTCAGAGTAACTTCACCCTAGATCCGGCTTCAGAGTAGGCTTTAGAGGTTCCATTTCCAAAGGACTCCTAAATCACTTAAGTTTGCAGGTCTCTACTCACTGCCATTTGCAACTGAAATCAATCCAATGACTGAAACAAAGTCTTAGATACGTAGATGCAAGGTAGGGGCTTGCCTTCCCTCTCACACCTATGCTCCCAAAAAGGGAATGTGAGTTTTGAGGAACTATGAGAAATGTTTTATTTTCTGTTTGGAAATGTCTTTCCTTTGCCTTGTGTGTGTGGTTCCTTCCCCAGAACAGTGGATTCAGTGCTACAGAGCTGCCAGAAAATGCCCAAAAATTGTTCTCATGCTCTCATGCTCTTGCTTGTTCTCATGCTCTGCCATTTTCACAGGGCATTGCAGGATTTGTGCACATCTGGATATATGTGTGTTACATGTGCTTGTGTGTGCCAGGGAGTCTAGTAAAAGCCTGCAAGAATCCCTGTCCTCTCCCTGTTCCCACAAATTCAACCCCAGTGTCAAGGGCAAAACATTGCCAGAGAAATAATGGTAAAAGAAATTTCAGTATGTTTGCTGTAAAGTTCCGGTTTTGTCTTCAGTGAAAAATTCTGTCATGCAGCAATGTGAGAGTGAGGAACAAATTCATGTTAGAGTGGGTAAGATCTGTGTTTCAGATTCTCCTTGCTGTTGCTGTGTTTACCTTTTTATCTTTAACCTTCAGGAGCCTATTTCCAAGTTTTCCGGCAGCCTGTTTGATAGCAGTGATAGCGTGAGAGATCAAAGAAATACCAGAGCAGCGCCTCAAGAAAAGCACAAGTTGGCAATGAAAGGGAAGGCTCTCCCAGGATCTAACAGCAAGGTGCAGCCACCTGTGTCGGCAGCAGGGAGCTTCCCCAGCGAGAGCGGCCGGGTCGCGGAGGAGCTGCGGCTGCTGGATGTGCCGCAGCCCCCGCTGAAGGTTTGCAACTCTGCGTGGGCTGGGCTTGCTGCTGGGGGCTCTGTGGGGCACTCCCTGTGTCTTGGGGGAAGTCCTCTTGTCAGGCAGTTTATAAAAGATGCAAAGAAGGGGGGACATTGCATGGCAGATGGGGCTTACCTTGAATGAGTAAGCTGAGGGTTGTCCTTGCTCCCCGTGGCTTATATGGAAAAAGAATTTCCCATTAAAAAACCCCAACAAAGCCCACTTCCCTTGTAGCCATGCATCTCACTTTACATATCCAGCTTTGGTGTTGTGAGGTCAAGTCAAAGGTGGGCACTGAGCTGAGTATTTGTTCAGTCCATGGTTTCAAAGCAGTGGTGATAAGTCTTGCATGTACCAGTGTTGAAGTGTAGCACCATTTTTCCCTGGGCTGGGTTCTCCAGGGGCATGTCTGCTGGTGTTCAGAGTGGGAGGTAGATTTTCAATGCTCACATAATTAATAGGCAATATTTTTGATTAATCAGGTAATTTATCCATTATAATTCTTTTCCAGGTAACCATTACTGTGTGCAGTCAAATGGGGAGTCTTGGTATTAGCATTGCTGGTGGAAAGGGCTCATCTTCATATAAAGAAAGTGATGAGGTGCATTTCATTATTCAAAATTTATCTAGTGATCATTAAAAATAGACTGATGAGTAGTTCCTTAAGTTACTGTGTTTTGTTGTCTGCTTTCTGAGATTGTCCTTCATGTAATACTTCCATCTTTGTAAAGCTAACAAGTGTAAACAGGTAGCTTATTTTCCAGAGCAGGATCTGGCATTAGATTTTGATGGGAAGCTCCAGAAGGGATGTTTTGGGAGAGAAACTCAAATGTAAACCAATGATTTTGCAAAGGCAACCTGATGGCTGAAACACTGTTGTCTAATTCTCATTTTCTACCTCCATTTGGAGTCCCTCCCTTGGCAATCCACATGCCTCTCCTATCTCATTTGCTCATTCCCAGGAGCTAACTTGATTTGAGAGAAATATTTCACACATCTTCTCACTGATTTATCTTTTAAATAAATCTTTGTTTTCCAGTCTATTCCCCATGGCACAATGTAAACAATTACTGACTTTTGTTCATTGTTGTATGTNTGCTAATGTGCTAAAGCATTTAGTTTATAATTTTATGGAGGCAACAGAACAATAAGTCTTGAAAATTAATTACTTCCCATTTGCTTGTTACATCTAAGAACAATGGGAGCAACTGTCACTTCTGAAACCCATGTTTTGTGTTAGCAGGGGATCCTGATAGCACGGCTGCCAAAAGATGGTCCATCAGAGCTGGCTAGGGTACAAGCAGGAGACAGAGTGGCTGAGGTAGATGGGTTGTTTGTCACTGTGGAGTGTGTTCTCTTGTTGTTGTCTTTGAATCAAATCACTTAGAGTTGGGGATCTTGAGATACAGATCTAGGCTTGCTGTAGCTTTTTAGATACTTGCCATTATGAAGAAATGATAATAACATTAAATTGTTTTATTCCTTCTTATTATGTTCTGGTTGTCAGATCTTTATGTTCAAAGTGCTTAACTAAATATTATTCACTTAAATGAATGATTTACAAAGGAAAATAATGGTCTTAGAAAACAGTTATGTAAGCATAAATGCAGTTGTTCTTGATCCAAGAAGCTTTCTTGTGACATGGTGTTAGATTTACTAGATGAGTTCATTCCAGATATAACAAAGAAGTATAAACTAGATGAACTTGTTTCCCCAAGGTAATTTTTGGTGGGAAGAGAACAGCTCAAAATAACTCCCCTGGTGGAAGCTTACAGTGCTAAGGGATAAATGTGCCTCTCTAGCTGTTCCCCCTCAAGCCTCATCTTTCCTAGCAGAAGCCACATTCTTGAGCTTCAGAATTTCCCAAGAACAATGGGAAAAAAATAGTCACATAGAGTTTTGTGTTACATACTTTTGATGTACTGTTTGGTTTCTACCTGCTGAGAATAGTGGAGTAGAAAGAGAACCTCTACAGAAGTACCTTGAGGTGAAACTGGTCCATATTTCTTTCAGCTCTTGTTCTCTTAAACTGTCATTTATACTTGGTTAGATTAACAGTTTTTATGCCAACATGTTCCATGTTGAAGTAAGGTGGGATAGAGCAAGCAATATTGCTTGTCTGTTAAATTCTCAGGAATAACAATAAAACCTGTATCAGCCAAAGATTTTAATGATAAATTAACCTACTAATTTTCTAAAACTATGCCATGGAATTATTAATAGAGAGTGATTTTCCGTTGTGTATAAATATTGTGCTAGTTTAACAGTTCTTAAAAGCTTAAATACAGATAAAAATCTGTATAATTTTATATTTTTCTTTTATGAAAGGTATTTTAACAGATGTGAGAGAATCTAAATAATTCTCTACATATTTCACATTATCAGATCATTGAGGAATAAACCACAGGATTTTTAGTTGCTGTACCTTTACTTTGTGAGCAGAGTTTCTGGTCAAGTTAGCATCTTAAAAATCAACCCCACTGCTCAGGTTCCTCCATGAGGCTGTAATTAATTTTTTATTTTGGGGGCTATTTGGAATGTACTAGGTGTTAATGACTGTTCACTTAATCAATAGTGAAACAAGTGAAAAACAAAGACATTTCTGTTCCACCTTGTTCTGCCCTGTTGTTGGTGTACAAATAGTTAGGATTTCTCCATCTCCCACAAGATGGCAGAATCATTCATCTGTTTAAAGAATATAGAAAACAACTCTGCTTTTTTCTGTGTGTGTGTGACGAGAAGGAATTAATGCAATGAATGTGCTATAGAAATACTAATGTTTTGACCACAGGACTAATCTGTGTACAAATAACAAGCATTTTTCTCTTGATATGATGTGTTACAACTTCTTATATTTGAACTGATGATTTCAACAGTTCAAATAAAAAATTCACCAAAAATGGGAAACAGCAAGAATTGCGACTTAATTTGCTTTTGTTGTACAACCACATGTAACAATAGGGCCAGGTGTTTGTTTACTAACTTGAGAGGGAAGGAGGGAGGGAGAGAACTCCTCTTCTGAAATAGCATTCAGAATAAAAATATGTTTCTGGTGTTTTCTTTTAAAGGCAGCCTTTGTTTCAGAACCTGCTGCCCTTGATGCTGGTCCTACTGAAGCTTCCCCCAAGGGCAGCTCCTTGCCGACAGCCAACCACGTCATAACCGTAAGTAGGATGGCCCCAGTAAATAACAACCCACATTTCTGTTGTCTGTCATTAATGCTAGTAAAGAGGGGCACAGAACTCGACCCATATCAAAGATCAGAGACCCTACCAAGCATTTACTTGGCTGTCACTGCAGCTGGGACATGGCTTCTGGAGGAACTCAGCTCCTGGGTGAGCACATGTGTAGCAGAGCAGAGCTTTTGAAGCACTCTGGTTTGGGAACTTTAGGGTGGTGTCCATTCCCCCCAGTTTAAGTCATTATTCTGTTGTCTGGACTCTCTCCAGCTAATGCAAGAAGCAGCATTTCCAGGGTGAACTGCTGTCTGAAGGTGACCATTTTCATCTTTTGACTGGACAGGGGAACTTGTGTCACAGGCTAAGACATGCCTGTATTTTAGGTGACTGATGAGAGTCAGCCTACTGCACGTGTCACAGAAGGAAACTGCTGAGCCTGCAGGGTGGCTTTTAGAAATCCACTTTTTTGAACTTCTCTAGCAAGTTCAAATCTCTGAAGACCTACCCTAATCCTGGTCATCTATGTGCACAACAGAAACTATGGCTTTACTAGGAAGATACAGTAAGATCAAGGTATCTAAATAATTAATGTCAAAAAGCTTTTTACTTGTATGGAGCTTGAAGTACCAGGAAGCAACAACTGTTTCTCCTACAGCAAATGCCAGAGGAATGCTGTTAGATTCTTCTTCTTCAGTTGTTTTTTAAATCTTTCTCTATGAAATACCATTCAGAACCCAGCTAGTGGTGAAAAATGAAAGTATGTATATTATATAGAAGACTATTATCAAAGACCATATCAGTTTTTATTAACCATTTAGATAACTAATGTGATTTGTTAGTTGACTAAAAAAGTGAGGAGATAGATCATGCAACTGTTTTTCTTTGGTTGCCTCTGTTAATCACTGTTTGACAAGTGTTGAGCTACAGTTTTTGTCCATGAGATAGACTAAGAAAGTTTTTTTCTTCTATTAGTTGCTTAAAGAAACTTATTTTGAGGCCTCTGGCCTCCAACACCATCTTGTGAAACATTTTGACCAGTTTTATTTTCCAGCTGAAAACACTTTAATCAATTTGGGGTTTTTTTGGGTCCAGTTTTACCTGGTAGCTGTTTCTTTATCAGCATTGCTGGAAGCATGAGGCTTCCTGTTAGAGGAACCGTTGTTAAAAGGGTTTATTCATATATTGGTGGTGGCCTGATTTGTTACAGTAGTATCTGACTTTTATTTTTCATTGAAAAAGAGGATTAAAAAAATACAATAATTATTGTATTTTTGTGTTGTGTGCCTCCCTTTAAAGTTCTTCTGTAGTGGGGGGAGGAGGCAGATTAGACTGAGCTACTTAACCTGGAGCAGAGTACTCAGAGGGAGTCAACTGGCTGAATATGTCCCGAGTGTCAAAAGTAACCAATGTGCAAGTTCTTTTGTGAAGAAACATTTGTATTTCTGGTTTTGTTTGTTTTTTGAAATCAAAATCTTTGTGCTGTAGCAAATGCAACATGTTACCACCTGTAACCTGGAGCAGCATTCATCAGTTTTAGGGATTATGGGCTTGTGGGGAGTATCCTGCTGATTTGGGACTGCTCAGTTTCTCATCTGTTCTCCCTTTGAAGTCCCTCTTGTTCCTCAGTAACTGAAGGTAATCTTATTATCTGAAAAATATTTAGAGCCTGGTTTCTCATGGAGGACTTGCTTTGCATGTTCAGATAAGCAGGTGGCAGTAGGACCTTAATGCAGAATCTTCTGTGCTAGGAATATAGGAAGGTTCATTTCCTTTGTGTTTCTGATCGGGTTTCAATAGAAGATGGTTGTGTCTACATCAAGGGAGGGAAGGATTGAAGCATAATGGCAGAGAAAGCAGAGACTCCTATTACTATTCTGCAAAAGCTGAGTATGTGCCAGATGGTATCATCTTTCCTCTCCCTCTCTTCCATGCCATCATCCTGCCTTCTGGCAGATACCATCTTAATCTGTTTATTTTTATTGAATTTTAATAAACATCCTCTTTGCATATGCTCTCTGTGACAATATTTGTCTCATTCTTGCTAGCCATAGCCCACCCTGTCTCTGAGCCTGCTGCTCTGGCATTACAACAGGCTATGCTGCTGCCAGGTTCAGGTTTCCTCTCTGTTTTCCACAGGCTTGGTTGCTCTGCTTCTAAAAGGCTCATTTAATTGATAACTCATCCAGCCAAACTCAGTTTCAAACCCTTTGTGCCAGCTTTAAGATTTCATGACAGTGTGAATGACCAGTAATTAATTGGACAAATGAAATGTTCTTTCACAGTGAGTCATTGTTTTGCAAAGGAAAAATGAGAATCTTCCTTGGTTTTAATTATGATTGAGTGTTTTGCTGAAATGTAGATAGAGGCTTCAGAACTTTAATTACAATTATATAGTTTTTACATACAGTATTTTATAGTCTTGCCTGAGTTATGCTAATCACATCTCAAAAATATGAAAACATATTTTACTTTGTTTAATATGTATATATCTAAGTATTTGAATTGAACTTAAACAAAAAAAAAAAAAATCAGGGATATAAACAGATGCTCATGCTGACTTTAACAGAAGGAATTTTAACTTGGATTGTGGAGTCTTCATTTCCAGTTCTGTTATTATTTCCTAACCATCCTCTCAAGCATAGAGCCAACTCTTCACAGTCTTTCTCCATCATAAATATTTTCATTCAAACTGACTTAATTCCCAGCAGATTTTGTCTGACTGAATGGAGAGTGTTGACAGGTTTCAGCATCTTCCATCATTTCACAATATGCATCATCATGCCATCTTCTTTGACTCATTTTTGGGGCCATCAACATAATAAGGATATTAGATACTTTGTAATTAATAGCAAGTTTTCAAGATATTTTAATCTAGTATTTAACTTAAATTATTAGCATATTATTTGATTTAATTTTATGCCTTTGCCCTGGGAATTTCCTCAACTGTATTTTTTCATACAGTTCACCAGGGGTACAAATGTCACTGATACTGGGATTTTCAAGGAAGGTTGAAGTAAGAGTTACCAATTAAAAGTGATTGTGTGAATAAATAAAGAAAGAAAAAAGAGTGAAGCGTACAGTACTGAAAAAAAAAAATTAAGAACTTCTTTAGGCTAAAAAAGCCAAATTTTTTGTCTGCTCTGTTAAAAATGTAGAGATACCAAGCCTTCCTAAATCTGCTGGGAAAACAGACAAGTGTATTAGAACCTGTAATATGTATCAAAATGAAATCCTCTTGTGCCTGCAGAAAGTGCATAAGCAGATAGACCTTCTCCCACAGTATGCAGCTGCTGGTTTTCTGCCTTTGTCTCATACTGCTCATAGGCAAGTAGTGAGGAATCTTACATGGATGAGCAGATCTACCTTCTTCATTTCCAGCTGATAAAGATTTTTCAGGAAAAAATCTTGATCCACTTAGTTAAAAATCTTAAATCTAATTATCAAACCCTTTCTTAATTCGTCTGAGCATGTTCTAAACATATCAGAAAATTGAAATCATACAACATAAAATAAAACTTTTATCTTGTTTTTTAGTCATTGTCTTACTTTGTTCCATTTTAAAAGCAAAGCCAGTGGAGTACTCGGGTCAGAGAAGCAGTGTGAAAGGAGACAACTAAAGTGAGATTCAGAATGTCCCTATCATGAACAAAGCCAGGTTTCTTCTGAAGCTTGTTTCAAACAGTAAAGACCTTGCTCACATCACATACAGTGTTTGACTGACTTACAGCCCCATAAGATCTACTACTTCAAGTTTCTTATGAGGAACTGCTTTATCTCTTCTCCAAAACATTTTCATGACTCTTTTAATCTTGTCAGGTAAGGGTATTGCTGTTTTTATGTTACTTTTTTCTATTCTGACAAGCTAAGTTAGTTTTAGAAGTCAGGAATCTAACTCTTCACCGCCTTGCATCTTGTGCAGGTTCACCTAGGTTTGCAAAGAAGCCTATGAGCCTCGTTGGTTTAGCTAACCCTAGTCATTGTGTGAGCTCCAGTGGAGTGTGAGCACCCATGTGCTGTGTGATTGCCTCCTCCATTTCATCTCCTAGGTTGCTTTGGCTTTTATCTAAGCAACTGAGTATTTCTGAGTCACGATGAAAGGTGGAAGATAAAAGGTGTCTGTTGTAGACACTGTGTTTGCCTCCATAGTGTGGTGGTTAGGGAACTTATTTTGTGAATTTGAAATTAAATTCCTGCTCCCAACAAATGCTTCTGTTTGGACAGTGTATCTTTTTTCCTCTCTTCCTTTTAAGTGGTTTTCTCACAGCACTCAGTCCAAACTGACTAATTTCAAACTTTTAAGTTCTTGGATTTTGCAAAGCTTGTAATTAACAATGCTAAATAGGAAAAACCTTTTAAAAAAACAGGACATTCATTGATCTTTTCAGGTTACCATATTAAAATACCTCCAAGTTAGAGAAAATCTACAAAGTGAGCCCATCATATGGTAGACAATATAAGCACTGCAGACAATATAAGCAAAAACATACAAAAGACAAGTAGACTCAAGCAAGGCACCTTGAACTGTGCTGTAGGACTTAGCATATTATTTGAGAATAAAAGAGGATAAGTATTTAAAGAACGACACAAATGATAAGCAATGTCTCCCCTTGTAAAAGGCATCCTGATGGACTCTGCAGGGGCAGAGACTGTACTGAGTTTCCTGCAGGCTTTCAGACAACCACTGCCTTGCACAGGGGTGATGAGTTTTCTTCACAAAATCAAAGGGTTGGCAACTTGGACCACGGTAGCACTGCTTATGGGGGCAATGCCTTTCAAGTCTTCTGATGCGGTCAGAGCAATGCATTTTCTTCAGTGTTTTCATAGCATCAGGCAATAAATGACTACACAGAAAGCACTTACATGAAAATCTGTAAATCAGGTTCCAGTGTCAGGAAAGTCACTATTCAGTGGTACATTAGAAGATGAAAGAAATTGAGCAAGGACAAGTTTTCATACACAATTTGAATCATATAGAAGCCTTTTGTGCCTGACAGCATTGCAGATATGACATGATGAGGATTGATCTTCCATTTTTGTGGTGAGTTTGATAGAGTTCCACCATTCTTGCCTTGTGCATTGCCCTTGGGAGGCACTTGGCAGAGAGCAAGAACAGAAAGGAGCTTTGCTCTAAATGTGACATGACCAAATGTTATATATACTACACTCTGGAAGACAGATGATACATGCAAGATGTTCTCTTGCTATTCCAAGAAGTAGAGAAAATACTCAGTTTTGAAACTGAACTGTAAAATATATCAATATCTAGACAATTCACACAGAGGAAATTTTCATAGAATCAGAGCAGTTTGGGTCGGAATGGACCTTTCAAGGTCATCTTGTACCCCATTTGCAGTGACCAGGGACATCTTCCACTAGAACAGGTTGCTCAAAGCCCTGTCCAACCTGTCCCTGAATATTTCCAGGAATGGGGCATCCACAACTCTCTGAGCAACCTGTTCCAATGTTTTACTGCTTGTTTGGTTCATTAACTTCCAGGAAATCCTGCTGAGCTGAATTAAGTTTTGGAGTAAATTACTGTGCACAGTGTGGGAATAGCAACAGGGAAGAGGGATGGGCTGGTGGGTAGCCCCTGCTCAGGGCCCTCACCAGGCTGCTGCACACAAAACTGAGGCAGCACTTCCAAAAGCATGGTGCCAAAGCTCCTTTGTTGGTACCTGAGAGTAGTGTGGCCGCTCCAAGTGCAAGGATGAACTGAATTACGTGCTGCCCTCTCCCAGCCCCAAGCAACAAAAGGTGTTGTCGTGAGCCAGTTCCTCCCTGAGTGCAGCAGCACAGGTCACACAGCTTTCCTTGTGCAGAGCTCTTCTGTAGCCAAGTGTAATGAGGTGCTTCATCCATGCCTCACCAAAGATTTATCATCCCCAGAGTACAGGAGAGGTTCATACCTCTCTCTCCGTTCGACTTCATGATTCCTGGAATTTGGCCAGAGGTCAAACACAGCAGTAAAATAGCTTGTGAAGTGCCAGGGAAAGGGACGGAGCCAGGGATTTCCATGACCGGGAGAGTTGAGGGTGCACCATAAAACATGTGCTTGTTAAAAGGTTGAGATGCTGTAGAAGGGGAGCAGTGTTGAATGCCTGGGCAGGGTTTCCAGATTGCTGTGTTTTCATACACACAGCTGTGCATCAGCGGGTTTCTGTCGCACGCCCCTCGACCCTGCCCCAGCTGCCGTCCGGGCACACCCTGGCTGCTGTGCCCACTCCTGCCTGGAGCTGGGGTTGCTTGTGAGTAATGGACTCACAAGGAACTAATTAGAGCCCTTTATTTCTCTTTGATTTGTATTTCCTTGTTTTCTTTTGGGGAGAAGGTTGCCTTTCTTTATTGTTGCTGACATCACTTCAGCTAAGAATGCCATAGGATGCTGGCTTGTTGTGAACCGTGTAGCAGCAGATCTGCCCCTTCTCTGCCGTTCTCTTTTTAGAACTTTCATTTAAAAGTCCAGCTGTATAATATTTTTTAGGCATGAGTAAATGATCTTTTTTACTAAATTCAATATAGAAAGTTTCTTCTGTGAATATAGTCATTATTGAATGCGATCTTTTGCATCTGGCACAGGACTGTTTTCATTGTTTAGTGAGAAGTCTAAATTCCCTGTTCAGGTCTATAAAATTACTTCCAAACCCAGTGATGACAAAGCAGGTAAGACTAAGTATGAAATCATAACATTATTCATGAGGTTTACGTAAACCTCTGCACATGCTCTCAACTGTGTTGATAATTTTATTTTCCCGTTTTCCCCAGTTAAAGGGTACCATCCTTAGCACTGGAGTCAGTGAAGATCATCTGTAAAGTCAAATTTAAAAAATATGCATTATTTAGATACATGGAGATGAGCTAGGCAGGCATCCCTATATACAGGTATTTTCTAGCTGGGGAATATTTTCTTTAGAAAGTTACCTGTTTGAACTAGAGTTAAAAGTATGTCTGGTTTTCTTCCTAAGAAAGGTCAATCCAAATTCTTTTTTCCTGCCCTTATTCCATCAAACTTTGGCCTTTCATGTGTCGTTTCACCTTCTGGTTTGTAGCCTCTGTCCCCAGCAGCTGGCCTTGTTGTGATTTGCCCTGTCGCTGCTGGTCATGCTTTTGATGTGAAGCTTGGATTGTAGCTGTGACTGTTGCCTTGAGAGCTTCCTCTCCAGCTAATATTGGAATATGGACCTATGGGCTGGGAGAGGCTTATAAAAGAAAAAAAAGATGATGGGGTTTGTTCTGTTCAGTTTTAGTTTTGAAAAAATTATAAAAAGATATAATGAACTATCTTTTATGGACTGTTCTGCAATGTTTTGGACAGAAATTTTGATTAGAAGTAAGGAAAGCATATGCGCACATCTGGAAGTTAAATATTTTTGGATGTTAACCTGTTGGCAGGACATCTCATTTATCATGTTTTAAAAACTGCTTTCAAGCATCATAGCTAGTTGTGAGTTTGTTCCTATCCTGTTTCAGTATGAAAGAATTTTTGCAGCCAATGCTGCAGCTTAATTGCCCCAAGTTGTTTAGATGGCTTTATTTTACTTCTTCCTGCAGAGGACCAGGAGTGCACAGGCAGCCCCTGTGTGTGCTTCAGTTGAAGGATTCTGACTTTCAATGTACGCTGTTAACCCCATTAAATGAGAGTGTCTGAAATGATTTGATTTTTAGTTACGCTAGATTCAAACAAAACTGAATTCTTTTAGTGTAGAAAGTCTTAGTAGTTATGTTGAAAAAAGTGACACAAACAAGGTAATGGAAGAAGTTTCCACAGTGAACGCACTGGTTTTACTACAGGACATGTCCATTTTGAAATTTACTTTTTAGGTGCTAAAGATATAATTTCAGGGGAAAATGGAAAAACAGTAACTTCTTTTCAAGTGATTAATGATGCATTTTTCTGAAAAAGTATTCTATGTATTTTGACTGTTTGAGATTGAAGAGTAGTTCCGGTATTATTTTAAAAATGGTATTTAAAGCATGATGATGGAAAGTGAGTAGGAGGACTTTGCAATTTCAACATGAGTATTTCAAACAAGTTCAAACAGTGCTGAGTAACAACCAGTGGAGGAAAGAGTGGAATAATAGAAAATCTAGATAATTTGTCCTCCTACACCAGCATAAATTTTTTTTGCAGAATTATCTGCAGAAGATTGAAGTTTCACACCTTCCCACCTGCCTTAGACAAGCAACTCAGGTGCCTGTACTGGAAGAGTTTTCCGTATTGCCATTCTAAATGTCTCTGTCTTGCCCTGCCTGTAATGGGCAGTAGAAATAGTTGGCTTCCTCTTTGCTGTGCCATTTTTTCACATAGAAAATCCGTTCTATTTTCCCTCGATCATGCTGCACCAGGAAATGTACATTCAAGTATGAATAGTAAAGAAAAGCTCCAAGAGCAAAGCCTGCCTATTTAATAGGGTAATGCTGAGGTCAGTGAAGATAAGCAGGGAAGTATGAAAGCAAAGGTAAAATCCCCCCAGCATTCTGGGAAGAGAAGCACTCGGTTTGAGAAAAGGATGTAACAAAATATAATGCAAGTTTAGAGTTGTTAAGTTTTGTTACTTTCTTTTGGTTTTTGGTTGATTTTTCTTTTTAACAAAACTGAAAGAGGAAAGGAAGCTGATAAAGCTTATATTGTGATGTTCCTGGAGCTTGGGTGAATGTGAAGGCAGAGATAGAGAGTGCTGGGTCCTTAGGGGATAGTTAGGTGAAGATGGAAAGGCCACTGTGGTTAGAAATGTGATGTGTGTTTCTTACATCCATTTTGTGTTGGTTTTTGTTTATAGAGGAGCTTAATTGATAACTTTTGCTGCAAGGAGAGAGAAACTAGAGGCCTGAACCTCTTTTCATTAAATTAGACCTTGTACAAATGCATGCTCTATCACTTAGTTTCATTTGCAATTGCATAATTGGCACAATCCTCAACTGAGAGTTGTTTATTCATTGGTACCTGTGATTCACATTTGAAGAAATCATCTGCTCAGCATCCCATCAGGGAGAGAGGCACAGAGGAGGATGACTGGCTGCAGGGGAAGGAGCAGTGATGGTTTAGGGACAGTAGTGATATGGGCTCACACGGTATGTCAGAGGCAAAGTGGGCAGGGAGATGTGCAGAAAGCAGAGGGACAGAGAATACAGCTGCACTTGGACCAGGACATTTGTTTTGTTAGAAAGACTCAACAGTATCTCTCCCAGTCAGCGTGGGTCAGTGTATGTGTGAGCCTGGAGGGGGTACAGAGGGGCTGCTGTAGATCAGACTGAACCCATTCTTCTCTTGGGGAGTGCAAGTTTCCAGCCTTTGCAGCACTTCTGGGCTGACACACTGGTCAGCCTCTGCTGTAGAAAATTGGTTGTTCATTTTGTGCTGGTTCCTCTTTATCTTCAGCAACATGAAAGATTAGATGTAAGGCTTCCCCAACACCATGCATTTTGTGGAGCATTTAACACAATTACCACAGAAATGTTGAAGGAGCACTTTTCATCAATTAGATCTACTTTATCATTTTTAGACCTAGTCCTATCATAATATTTGAATGATAGTATGCAAACAGTCATGAAATGTTTGAAGAAAATCTCTTTTAGAGAATTAGTTTTGGTTCTTTGGAAACTGGGGAGTAGGAAAAAGAGTAGTTAAAAAACTGACATTCAAAATGGCTAAGGTCTTTTCTTCAAAAGGACAAATAGGTACTGGTGACTTTGCATTGCTAATGAAATACATGTCTGCAATGGGGAGGTGTGCACATGTCTATTTTTGAACAGCACAGTACACAAAGAAAGGTCTTCCCTGAGCTTTGAACTGAGAGCTCAATGAAATGCAAAGCCTGGTCCTGGGTATGACTGTAGGTAACTTAGGGCACAGACCTCTGCAGTAGTTCTTGAGGTGTCAGAATTTGATTATGTGACCCAGTAAACAACCTGTATGTATAGATGTGCATTTGCTGTACTGCAAAGCAGCTAGCTGTTGGCTTTTGTTAAGCAAGAAGCATATTTCATTAAAGAACAGAACCATCCAGTGCAAAAAAAGCTTTTAAATGATGTCACGTGTGCATGACAAAAGCAAATCTTCCCAGGACTTGTAGGTTGGCCAGTGCTTAGGGTCTATATAGGTTATTTAAAGCTTCCAGAAATGTGTCCTTCTTAGTTTAAGCAGAAGAAAAAGAAGGGGAAAAAAAAGGATATATGATTGGGTGGTCAGTACACCAGGGTATACACTAAATTTACACATGGTTTTAAAATTAGTTTACATCTCTCAGGGGTGAGATTCAGCTCTGGACTGACACTTGCACTTTGGTATCTATGTGTAATGTGCTGTGAGCTGGGGGTAATTGGAGCTAATGTCAGGGGAGCCTGGGGAATAATTCATTTTACTTCAATGCAGAAACCTCCTGGCTGAAAGTTCAACAGCCACAAAGCATCTATATGCTTGTGTCATTTCCTAAATCAAATAATGTACAGCGAGGAAATAATAAATAAGCAATTGAATTGTGTGGTGTCAACATTAAATGTTCTCATGAAGTTGAGGTAGCTGATGAATAAGAAGTACTAACTTTCCTCAAAATTTTCATATTGCTAGCAAGTTGGCCACTTTATTTATTACACATGATCATCTTACTTGTTTGTTAGATATATTGACTCACTCTCATATCTGTTTTCAGATATTTGTATTTCTGGGTTTTTTCGAAAAGCAGTAAAAAGGACAATGATTTTGTGCATCAGAGTGAAATTTGTACTAATCCATTCATTGATAAAAACAATTACTGATATGTTATTTGACCATAAATAAAGAGCCTGACACTGGTTTTTTTCCCTCAGTTACAGCCTTTAAATTAATTTTAAAACATTGCAATATAATTCTCAAAGAATGCAAAGTTCTTGTACAAAAAATATGAATCAAGTCCATGTATGCATATTTTACTGACAAATTTAAACATTGATATTTTCTCTTAATGTTTCCCTTAAATGTACTTTGTCAGTAAAGAAGCCCAAATAGGCAATTTTTCAAAGATCAATACTTGATATGATTTATGGTTCTTAATTAATCCTCATTGCTTTCAGAGGAATGAATTTAATGAACAATGAAGTTAAATTAATTTTTCATATTACTTGTCTTTATTTTTTAAAACTATTTAAATTTTTTTAGCTATAGAAGATTTAGCTAAAAGATTAGCTAATGAGAGGAGAGGGCAATTTATCCTAATTTTGCTTTTTCAGTGTTTTTTTGGCATAAAACAAAAAATGAAAGGAGAGCCAAGGGGAATCATCCTTTATTGGATGTTGTCAGAAACATAGAGGCAAAGGGTAAGGAAAAGTCTGAGGTACTTAATGCCTTCTTTGCACCAGTCTTTAATAGCAAGACCTGTTGTTCTCTGGCTACCAGTCCCCTAAGCTGTAACATGAGGATAGGGAGTAGAATGAAACCTTGAAATTCCAAGGGGGAATATTCAGCACCTGCTGCACAACTTAGACACACAAGTCCATGGGGCCAGATGGAATCCACCCAAGGGTACTGAGAGAGCTGGTGGAAGTGCTCACCGAGCCCCTTTCGTCATCTATTGGCAGTCCTGGCTAATTGGGAAGGTCCCAGTTGACTGGAAGTTGGCAAATGTGATTCCCATCTAGAAGAGGGGCTGGAAGAAGGATCCAGGGAAGTACAGCTTGACGGACATAATATTCTCTGACAAAGTAACCCACTAGGTGTTGTCTATCTAGACCTGAGTAAAGCCTTTAACTTAATTTCCCAGTACATTCCCCTGAAGAAACTGGCTGCTCATGGTTTGGACAGGGACACAGTTTCTGGGTCAAAACTGGCTGCATGGCCAGGCCCAGAGGATGGTGATGAATGGTGCTACATTCAGCTGGTGGCTGGTCAATAGTGGTGTTCCCCAGGACTCAGTTCTGGGGCCAGTCCTCTTTAATATCTTTATCAATGATCTGGACAAGGGGACTGAGTGCACCCTCAATAGATTTGCTGGTGACACCAGACTGGGTGGGAGCGTTGGTCTGCTGAAGGGCAGGAATGCCCTGTGGAGGCATCTGGACAGGTTGGAATAATGGTCCAAGGCCAATTGGGTAAGCTTCAATGAGGCCAAGTGTCAGGTTTTGGCCTTCTGTCACAATAACCCCATGCAGAGCTACAGGCTGGGGGCAGAGTGGCTGGAAAGCTGCCCAGTAGAAAAGGACCTGGGGGTGCTGGACCTCAACTGGCTGATCATGAGTCACCGTGTGCCCAGGTGGCCAAGAAGGCCAATGGCATCCTNTCAGCTTCTTCTGCCATCTAACAAGTGACAGGGAAAGAGGAAATGGTCTGGAGTTGTGCCAGGCTAAGTTTATGTTGGATATTAGAAAAAAAGTCTTTATAGAAAGAGTGTTCAAGCATTGGAACACACTGCCTAGGGAAGCGGCTGAGTCACCATCCCTGGAGGTATTTAAAAGACATGCAATTGTAGCACTTAGGGACATGGTTCAGTGGTGGACTTGGCCGAGCTGGGTTAGTAGNGGGGGGGGGGGGGGTCAGCTTCTTCTGCCATCTAACAAGTGACAGGGAAAGAGGAAATGGTCTGGAGTTGTGCCAGGCTAAGTTTATGTTGGATATTAGAAAAAAAGTCTTTATAGAAAGAGTGTTCAAGCATTGGAACACACTGCCTAGGGAAGCGGCTGAGTCACCATCCCTGGAGGTATTTAAAAGACATGCAATTGTAGCACTTAGGGACATGGTTCAGTGGTGGACTTGGCCGAGCTGGGTTAGTAGTTGGACTTGATGATGTTAAAGGTCTTTTCCAACCTAAACAATTCTATGATTCTTTATGGTGTTACACCCCTCACATATTTTTCCTCATCACCTGTTTCCCCTGTCCCTTTAAAATAATCCCTTTAAACACTTCCCTGCTCTTGATCTGACTCTTTTCTCTGAAATCTTTCACATCTTGCTGAAGATACCTCGGATAATCCTCACACGCCCTTCCACTTCTGATGAAGATGCTGACCAGGTGCCCCCAGACCCTGATGACTTTGAGCCTGAGGAGCCTGAGAGCGCAGAAGGCCATGCCTATTCAGACTGTCTGAGCAGTGCTTTTTATCCTCCCTAATAAAGTACTTTTCTGGCAGGAGTTCATGGGTGGTTTTCTTTCCTGTTGTTTGATTACATTTAATGTAGTACTTGAACCGCTATGCCTTATTTATAGTGAAAACCATTACGTGGAAGATGGATTTGAGCTGTGGGAGGAGAACCCTGTTTGTATTTCTTTGCCTTGTACTTTCCTTGAGCAAGAACTTGTGGACCTGAAATGAAATGCTCTGGGTCAAGTTATGTGAATGTCTCCAGATGTTTCAGTAGCCACTTGTAAAGGTCCCCTGCAGCACCTAAATGTAATGGAGAAAAAAGCAGGTGATTTTTATTCAGAAGGTACTTTACCCATTTGGAAATACTCTGAAAATGTATAGTTGGGTGGGATTTTTTAAATCTTGTGTCCATGTTTTGTCTATACAGTTCATCCTTCTATCTCCCCCCAAGTTCCTTTGATTTGTCCCTTTTAATGCCATTTTCTATGAGAATTAAAAAGAATTTTCTGTCTTTAAATAGTGCTGGTTTTTTTTTACCCACTGAGAAATGCTATCTGTGTTGGAATTCTGTATCTCATTCTGTTGTAATAAAGAATAGTTTCTCTGGTTATATCAGTAATGTGAATGTATATCAGATTTGAATAGGACCTATAAGTTGTATTTTATTAGAGCCAAATGCAGGAGGCACCTTATGCAACTATGTACCTGAGAGTGAACTAAGAAGCAATTTCTTACGCTTGAGGAACTGTCTGAAACTTGTTTTTTTTCCTGACTTGCATATAAGCAGAACACTTCTAATTTGCCTTACTGCAGTATGCCTATATTTCACATACATATGTGTGTGTGTGTGGGTAAGCATTCAAGAGCAAATTTTCCTGTACAACAGTATTCAATCCTTTAATTCTCTTCATTGCTATTCAGGTTTCTAATGCATTTTAAGCTGTTTCAGAAGAATCTTTTGGGACTGTTCTTTATTTGAGTTTCCACAGTGCTGCCTTAACTCAGAGGTGGGGTCTGGCCCTGCTACATAAAAATGCCGTGACATTCTTTTCACGTAAATTAAGTGTGCATTGATGGTTTTTATGATGTTTATACAGTTTATTTTCCTGTAAATGTAATACAGCACAACCCACTGACCTGGTAAATCCTCATCTTTTATTCATGTTCTTGAGAAAGGTTTCTCAGGTGATCATTCATATATAACTTCAATGATTGCTGGTAGCTGGCTTTTACAGATTAGAAGGTTCCCAGGAGGGTTTGGCTATCACAAAGAGAACAATATATCCTACTAACAAAAGGGATATTTTATTTTGAAAAGATGGATTTGCACTAACACTATGATATCAAGTCAGTGACATCCACTTTGTTTTTTTCTTATCTTGTACATCTGCATTTTAATTGGAGATAGCAATAGGAATATTAAGCTAACTTCATTCACTTGAAAAATGAACATTATCTTAGAATCTCCTATGACTTTATTATTAAAGACTGTGTAATACACATAGGCATAGGCTTAAATTATATTGATAAATGAAATAATATTTTAAATATTTGCTTCCCATCCTGTTCCTTCCTCCAAAATAAACAGGATTCTTCCACCATGACTTAATGTTTGATCAATGCATGTTGCAAAAATACCAATCTCAGAACCCAAAAATGCTCTAGCTATTAATGTATGGTTTACTACTGCTTTTATTGTGTGTGCTTTATTGTGCAAAAAACCCCAACTTGTTCAGCTGTTATAAACCAGCCCTAGGTTGCAGAACAAGTTGTAGTTGAAAGTTAGTAAAATAAAAATATTAGTTCAATATTTTCTTCCTTTTTCCTTCCCATGCACAAGTGTTTGGTTTAGATTCTTCATTAGATCTTGGAAATCAAAACATTTGCTGTCAAAATGACAAATGTTTAACCAAATCCTGAAGCCATTCAGATACCTTTCAAACACTGAGATCTTTATCTGTCCTTTTTGATGGATTTTCAAGGCAAATTTCATATTGCAGTGTTGAGAATTTTGCTGTGAGTATAAACTTAGGGTGGTAACACTCTCTATGGACATGCAGCTCTACAAAATAAATCAGTCAAAGCCTATGCTTATTCAAGCTTCGATTAAGAAAAAAAAAATCAGTGGCAGTTGATTATGTTTTGCTTTTGTTCTGCAAAAGAGGGGCAGAGGTTAAAGTCAGATGCTGGTGTCCGTATCAGCACTGAGTAACGTCTCTTTTGAGGTTTGGCTGTTTGATAAGAATGGGCAGAGGCAGAAGTTGGAGAGGCTCAATGGGAGTTGGTCTGTTACTGACGGCTCATATTCCATGCCCTGGTTTCCTGCTGACCTGGGAGGTGACTAGAAAAAGCCACTGCCTGGCTGTGGAGCAGTCACTTGTTTTCTGTGGGGAACGGGCTTCTCCTCATTCTCAGCTGCCACATCATTTAAAAGATAGCTATGAAGGTATATAATATTTTACTAATGTATTTCATTAGCCCCATCTCATCATTGTTACCTTCATCATTGTGGAGGAAGGCATGGTAAACAGTAACAATCCACATGAGAGGGAAGATTTTTTTTTTTTTTTAATTTATGTAACTAATCTATTGATATGTATTTTACAGCCCAGGATAATTTGGTTTGCTGGGATATAGCAGTAATATTGAGTGACATCATGTATATAGCTGAAACAATGGATATCTGACAGAAAAGAGGTCTGTTGTTCCACTCCACTCCTGGAGGACAGCAGAGGCAGGACCTTGCCAGCACAAGGACAGTCCACTTTAAAACAACTGATTTAAAAGACTTGCAAAGAGAGGAATGCATGTACAGCTTCCATGGACTGCCATGTCAGAAAAGGCTCTGAACTCTTGGAATCAATATATTGTAATGTTGAAATAACCTTCCTTGTTTTCATCCTCAAACATATACAAAGTTCTCCCTTTGGAGAAGATTCATCCAGGAGCTGCCTGCTCCGTGTACATGACGTGTAAGACTTTGCTTCCTCACATGCAAAGCAGAGACTTGTGGTGCCTGTGCTGTTTTCCTTTTTCCACGCCTGCTGTCTCCTGCTCTGTGAGTGTTTGCAGAGCCAGCGGGGTGGACCAGGGAGTGACAGCAGCAGCTGTCGGGTGCTGCGGCAGGAATGTGGAACCACCTCTCTTAAGGATCAGCTTCCCACCCTTGGCTCCTGGCTACCTGGAAGGTAAGCCTGCTTCATATGCTGTCTTGGTAGCTCTGTCATTCTCTTCGTTTCTGCAGGGATCCCGCCATGGAATACCAGCTAGAAATCCTGCTGGGATCGTGTCGTGCCAGGCGTGTACATGTGACCTGGGGTAACATAGGGAATGCTTGCTGGCAGGGCACGATGGGGGCTGAGAGAAGGGTGAGCACCAGAAATAGTCTGGAAAGCTCAGCTTGTGCCATCTGCTGGACTGGCATTTACAAGTAGAGGGGCAGCCTAAGTTTTGTGCTTGTTCTTCTCAACTCTTTGATTCAAGTGTGGGACAGAAACACTCTCCACATTAGAGCTTTAAAAATCACTGTGAGAGTAATTTCTGTATTAGTCTTAGGGTTTTTAACTGGTAAATGTGACTTCAGTAGATGGTTTTCAACTGAGTGTAGTCTAATTGACCACATCAGGGGTGGAATTAATACTTCTGTTGAATTCTTATAATGTGTCTGATGCTGAGCAAATAAAAGCTACAGGCTTAGGAGAGCAGTAGTGCAGATGTGTGACGTGTGCTGCTGCCACTGGCTGGCAGGCCTGGGCTACTGCTGAGCCAGGCTGAAAATGAAAATGTGCAAATTTAAAGAATTGCAGGAGCCACAAGAGTGAAAACACAGCCAAGAGCGACACACAAACATCATGATACTTGCTTCCTTCTCTAAGAACAGCAGATCAACTGAGCACAGAAAACACATCTGCTTAAATGCCTCACTTGCACAATACTGTTATTTGGGATATTCAGCATTTGCATCTTACAAGAAAGCCCATAGCCCTCTCCTCCATCAAGATGTCTTGGCCTCTTGTTAGGTTCTGCACTGAGAAGAGAAACAGGTGTTGAGAGATGAGTAACTGTAATAAAAAGAAGCAATTGGAAATAGCACAGTAATTTAGGCAATGTCTAGAACATGCTTTTTACTTAGCACCTGTTTGCTATGTTTCCCCTTGCGAAGTAAAACAGGAAATATACAGTTACTAACAGTGTCTCAGAAAGTCCTTGGAGTAGAATAACCATTAGTTCTCTGTAGGAATAAGAAATGTACTCTCATGATGATATAAAAAAATTCTCAGATGGTTAAGATCAGGGTCTTTCTTCAGGTTTAGTGATGAAATGTCGTGCTGAGCAAGGTGTGGTAAGTAATAAGATGATGTCAGCTTTCCTATGCTACCTCCAGGGTCCTTATATAACAGCATTCAGGCTACAGAAGAGCCCTGCATCCAGTGTTTCCTGGGCTCCTTGATTTCAGTGTGATGGAATGAAGTTTGGTGTTATACTCTCTTGCATTCATAGCCTTTTTTTTCATGTTCCCATCTCCAATGCAGTTTGCTCCAACTGCCTTGCAGTTGCAGTCAGCAGCACGATGCATCCAGAATATAAACTTCCATTCATGAAAAGTGGAGATTCTCAAGAATACTGTTAGATGCTTTTACAAGAATGTTAATGGGAAACTCACTTGTGAAACTACATACTCTCATCATTATCTTATGTTAAAATTATGGAGTACAGCTCACTCCGTAATCAATTCCTTGTGTCTTTCTGCAGTGATTGTTTTTGACATCAAAGGGTGAGCTGCCACATGAAAACAGTATTGGACCCTGCAAATAACGACTATAAACATGATTGAAGTTTAAGTTTTAGGGTAGTTGGAACAAGGGCTAAGTTACACGCAGCAGAAACTCCAGATAAAAATCTGCCATTGTTTGCTTATATACATCTCCAGTCCTGCATTGCTGGTTTCTTGCACCACTGAGAGCCTGCTCTTTTACTGACGTGGATATCTGTTCCCCAGCCCAAGGAGGAACTGACTCCCCTGGGAGCCACTGTTTGGAAGCCTGCTGACATCCAGGGCCTCCCAGCTACCAGTGGGACAGGGCTGGGAGGGCACTGAGCAGATGCAGCTGAATGTGCCCATCTGAGGTACACCTGTCCATGTCTGTCATTTAAAACTCTTGCAAATGGACAGATTATTGAGACTGGAGGGACTT
Organism: Chaetops frenatus; assembly: GCA_013400775.1. Taxonomy (NCBI): domain Eukaryota; kingdom Metazoa; phylum Chordata; class Aves; order Passeriformes; family Picathartidae; genus Chaetops; species Chaetops frenatus. The sequence continues at coordinate 189,010 of VZTR01021388.1, read as the reverse complement.
TGGGTTCTTCACCTGTGCCACAGGAATGGTCAGTAGTGTAAGCAGCAGCATAATGCAAGCTGCTGCTCGGAGCCCCCTGAGGACCTCCTTTAAGGTCTTTATATGGTGCAAAGCCATTATGAAGCCCCTTGGCACAGGGATAAATTTCAGCCTCACAGAAAATATTATGGAGATATGAACTTAATATGTTGGCCTTCCCACTGAAGAGTGGAGAACTGCAGCTTTCCTCTGGGTATTACGTCGCTTACTCTCGCTCCTTTTATCCCAGCATTTCCAGGAGACACAGTGGGGTGTATTTTTACTTCATGACATCAAGATCGTATTTATTCCCTCTACTACAGCAGCCCTTGCAGATTTGACTGGTTCTTTGCATTTGCCTTGTGATATTTACTCTTCTGGTGGCTGTCTTGCCCTCCTAAAAACACAGGTAAAAGAAAAACTGAAGAAACACAAATTGTCACTGAACTAACTTTTCCTTTGTTCTGAAGAATGTTTCAGAACAGGAATAGTTTAAGGTTTGGGGGTTTTTTATCAGCTTTTCATATTTAAGGTATATAGAGTGTTGGGAGATGACTGGCTACCTTTTATTCCTATTCAAGGCTCTAAAGGTCATGTGAGTATAGCATCTATCAAAAAACTTGCAGAAAAGAGTGTACCTAATTAGGGCTGTTGAAAAATGATAGATTAAAAAGTGTTTGAGATTTATTTATTAATTTATCCTATCTACTCATTTATTTATTTTATGAGAGCCTTTCTTACCAATGTGTTGACAGGAAGAGGTGGAAAGGATGTGCGTTTACTAGGGATTTAGTGAGATGCTTAAACAGCCAGTTTTAAAGCATGTCTGATGAACCACAGATTACCAGAGAGCACATTCTTGTTTAACAGTAGCAAACATTTTCTGTTACTCTGCGTCTTCACGCTTCCCCTTCCCTTGCTGGTACACGCAGAGCCATCCTTGTGTGTGAATCACACCTTCGACAACATGAGCCCAGTCGATGTGGCAACAGAAGGGTGTGCTGTAAACCTTGGCATCCTCAGCAGAGCTGCTGAGAAGTTCCTCCAGCCCTGCAGTTTCTAATATTGGCCTCCTGACTTTATCGTTGTGAACCAGAGCCAGGTTATTCTTCTACAGTCAGCTAACAGACTCCACAATCACCCTCGTATGGCTCTCAGCTCTATTTTAGCTGTTCACTGGTCATTTCTTCTCCGTGCCTGCTGGAAATTTAGCAATTCTTTCTGCATTTCAAAAGTGCAAGTTGTCATGTTCTGATATTAGGAAAGGAGAGTACACTCTGCATGAGGGAATATGGGGATAGCTCAGTCCCAAATACTCAACAGGGAAAAAACAATAGTTATGGTAAAGCACTGTTTTAAAGTATTTTTCTGTATGCTTTCATCTCTACATAGCAACATGTGGTGCCAGTGAAATATATTCATTATTTTACTTGCTTGATAATCTCTGTGAACTCAAATTAGTGCTACTGAGACACAGCTATTCATTTTCATGGACTTTTTCGGTATGAGCTTTTGGGATAGAAGGGAACTAGGAGAGAGTGAATGGGGCTGGTAGCCAAAATCCATCCCGCACAACTTGCTGTGATACCAAACCAATGTTTATTGTTATCAGAGGCAGCTGTCTGGCCTCTCTCCACGCTTCTATTTGTGGACTTTCGATGGCTATAAATGGAAACACACGCTGACCAGAAATCACCACAGCACTCCTGATACTTTTCTCTCCTGACTCCAAAAGTATAGGGCTATCTAACATGTAGTTAGGTTGAGTCACTTCTGCTCAGTATATTAGGTGATTTTTATTCCCCTGGGAAATGGAGTTAGGAAAACATGAAAGCAAAGCCTCAGGAAGAGAAGCTTTAGAGGAAAAGCAAATGGTAAGATACATTGAGAAATGTTGATATTTTAAGTATTTTTTAAATGTTATTATAAGCAGGAGAAGGAAATAATCCATTGTACTTCATAGGAAAATTTCCTGGCTCCCTTTAACCACTGACCTTGAAGATTAAAACTTCATTCATGTATATTAAATTAATTATGACTGCACATTTCTGTGGAAAGTATGGAAATTTTTGAATGCATTTTGTGTGCATGTGAAATGCAAAAACTGAAATCTAGTTAAACTTTGATTTGTTGTCATAACCCAAACTGATAGCTAATATCTGTGGTTTTCTTGTGTTCTTCTTAAGGGACTACTTCATATCTTTGCACATTATGTTCCATAACTTTAGATCAGTAAATGGCAGAAGAAATCATTTGTGTCTGGAATGAGTCTGAAACTTACTGAAAAGAGGTGTGACCAAAACAAATTATTAAGAGAAAGTGAAAAGAGTCAAAACACAGCTTACTCCTAATTACCTGAAGCTTGCAATGCAATTTATAATTTGCCTGGCATTAATGAGGTTTTTCTTGATATCACAAAAAGAGCAGTTTATTCTTGGCTTTGCAAAGCTGTGAAGAAAAGTGGTCATCACTCTTGCTAAGAAACAATTTAGCACTGAATTTTTTAGCACTTAAATGGTGTTGTTGCATTGATTTGGTTTCGTAGTGGGCCAACCTTTACTCCTGTTTAATCACAATGTTGGCCTCTACTAGCCTCGGTTAAGTGAGTTTTGGCAAGCTTGTGAGTTAGTTAACAGTTTTAAATACAACTTCACCAAGGCAAGGTGCATTTGGTAGGAAATAGGGAAAGCACTGAAACTGGAAGTAATGACCTGATCTGAAAGTACCTTTTCTTAAAAAAACCAGTGTTTATTTGAAGAGTAATATCTGAAAGAGCACTGCTAAAGCTTCAGCATTAAGTTCTAGTGGGAATATTATTTATTGTTTTAATTGTTAGTTTTCCCATTAATTAATTAATTAATTAGACAGTGACCTAATTTTCAATTTGTGGTTGATATGTAAAATATGAGGAAAACTCTTCAAAATTAAAAACAAGTATAAAATCCACTAGATCTTCAGGGAGGGTTTCAAAGGAAATCTTTGAGATTTTGTTCTAGCTCATGCATAGAGAAAATATATAGCAATGTAATCAGCCAGTATGGTTATCTAATTGCAGGCCACATCCTCATGCACAAAGAATTGAGCAGCCAAACTTAAGTAAGGCTTTTCCAAAATGCAGAGTGCTTCATTTGGAACGCTAATGATCTGCTGGTGACCTTCTCTGTGTGCATCATTTACTAATTTTAAGAACAGCAAACTGGAGCAAACAGGGACCCCACTGGTGGGAGCCATGCTAACACCCATGTCAGGTCACACACTGTTCAGTAGTTTCAAAACTTAATCCCCCAAACACGTTGAGCTGAGAATGTCCCTTAGCAGTGGCAGGTCCCGTTCCTGTGGATGCTCAGGGAGGGGGACAGAGGTGCCTTGGCTCAGGGGGTTTCACAGCACTCAGCTGACATTGGAGAAATGCCTCAGCTCTGTGCCAGTCCTCCCTGTCCCCTTCCAGCTGAGCACCAGCCTCCTCTACATCCCACCTCAAACTGTCTCTGCCTGTTTAGTCTTAATTCCTTTCTTTCTAGATTGATTTCCCTTTGCCCCCCACATTTTTTCCCTAGTTTTGTATCTCCTGGATTTCTGTTGATTCTGCCCTTTATTCTTGATTACATGCAGGTCAGGTCAACTGACTGCATGGGAGCAGTGATAATTTGTGGCACAGATACCATTTGTACATGCTATTGTTGATGTCTGTTCTCATATATAACTTCAGTAGAGCAAATACATAAATTATTTCATATTGTGCTTCTACCTCCTGTGCTGCCTTTTTGCACTTCAGCTCAGTTATAAACTCTGTGTTTAGCCACACTGGTGTCCTGATAAGTCTGCTTGTATTCCTGAATTACGAACAGTCCTGCATGTGTAAAAAGTTGTTTTCAAGGACATGATGACTTTCCCAAGCTCCCTGTGTTTTCAAGCTGACTTCTACAGTATCCCACTTACCAGCTCCTGGATAGGCTGAAGTCAGTTTTCCTGAAGTCCAGGGTGTGAGTTTTGGTACTTGTCTTTCCCAGTTCACCACAAGGTCTCAGTCCTCACTATTTCACAGTCACTACAGCCAAGCCTGCCACTGAGTGTAATATCCACAACCACTTCTTTTTTGTTTATGAATAACAGATCCAGCTGTGTATTACACTGCTTGGCCCATCCTGTGCCTGCATCAAGAAACAGTCCTTGATGCCCTGCAGAAACTGTCTGCCTTGCTTGTGCCTTGCCATTTTGTTCTCTGCAGGAGTCACAAAAGCTTAAGTTTCATGTGAAGAAACCCAAACAAACAGAGCGTGCAGTCCAGATACTTCCTTGAGTTGTTTAAAGAAATTGCTGTGAGGAGCACTCTCCACTTCCTCACCCCTTCCATGCTGTCTGAAGCCCAGTCCCACTGCGATGTCACGCTCACTCACCTCTCCTCTGATCGTGACCCACGAGCACTCACCCAGCCCTGTTCAACCTGTACAAACGTTCTCCACATTGTAGCTGCTGGTTCACACAGAGATTCTGTCTTCCTTCTTTCTTTCCCTGCCTTTCTGAGGAGCCTGTGTCCCTTGCAGCACTATAGCCATGTGAGCTATCCCACCGCATCTGTCATTTCTGTAATGTTACATTTCTATGACCTATATGTATTTGTGTGTGTAAGACCAATCTTGGATTTGTATGCCTTGATACAAATATTTTCTAGCTATTTTCAAAAGAACAAAGTCTATGCCATCCTGAAAACACTCTGATTGTAGCATGTCAATCAAATAAAGACCAGTTGATGCTCAGAGTCTAACACATAAGACAACCTCACAGACAGTTTTATGAAATGGTATTGTACCTTTAGATTCACTGCTTACTGTAGATGAGAAACTAATAACAAATTCTCTACCACTTCAGGCTATTTCATGTAATATGTGTGAAATTTATTGTTAAAAAGTTCTTGTCCTTGCTTCCTGGAGGAAGACTCCTCAGCAGCCAGAATCCTGAAAAGAGTCTTTGTGTGGAGCTGACTGTGGGAATGGAAGATAATGGAGGGTCCATTTTGTAAAGGGAAAATAGAATGACTCGCTATAAAATACATTGGACAAAGTAGATGGACATACTTTTCCTTTTCATAGCTTTAATAGCTCAGAAGGACACAGTAATTCCAGTTTCCCTACTGAAATGATGACTGACCTCAAAATAGTCTGTTTTCATCCTGAAGTCCTCATCCCTTAGTGCATATTGCCTTATTTGAATTTATTTTAATTATATTTCACACTTGTCTCTTTCCTATTTGATCTATTCTCTCCCCATGAAAAACAGCACATAAACTATTGCATTTAAAATAATGCTTACATTGGTATGTTTAACGGGGAACATTTAATCTTTGTACTTTAGTTTGCATTAGAAGGGTTTTTCTTTACTTTCTTCTTGCATGGAATAGCAATAAAGAACAGTTCTATAGAGAAAATAAATCAACCAAATGGATATATGAACCAGAAAGGATGCCATGCATTCCTTGAAATGGCATTAAAGTTAGGTTTTGCATGAGAGGGTTGCAGGACTTCATTCAGAGAATTAGCATTTGCTTTTCACAAACAGTATGTGGATACACCTGATACAGAGTAATGCAATTCGGATCAAGCCCACCCAGGTGAAAAAATGATTAATCTTCATACTCTGGTAGCAGCATCAAGAGTCCTGTCAATGTCAGGCCTTGTCCACGGGAAGTGTGGGAAGTAAAAATTCCTTGAGAAAGGCAGCCTGTTTCCTGAAGTTTGCCACCTAAGGGAGCCCAGACAGAATGGAGGGCTGGTGACTAATGAGGTGCTGGCAGGTCCTGCTTGCAGGTTTTTTTGTTGATTTAACGGTGTGTAAACCAGGTGAGAAGCGAGTGTGAGGTAGGAAGGGTAGTTCGGAAAGCAGAAGATAAGAGAGCTGGTGGGAGTGGGCAGGGCAGGAAGCACTAGGTACAGCCGTGCCTCCATGGAGACCGCTTCTGCCAGGTCACCCTCGCTCTTGAGCTGTGAGGGCTGGTGTCAGGGATGGCAGCACTCCCTCTGGGCTCCGGTTGTCGCTTCTCTGCCAGGGGCCGGACCCCTTGGCCTGTGCTCTGACGCGCTCCCTCAGGGCATGCACCGGGCCGGTCCTGCTGGCTGCCTGGCGGCCCGGAGAGGTCTGGTGAGGCCTCCCTGGATCGCCACAGGGAAGGAGAGGAGCCGAGGGAAGAGCGAGTGTTTCTTTGTGCAGATACAGGGAGTCAAGCGCCTGGACAACGGGGTCATCCTTGGCACAGCAGAAATCTCCGTGGCCGAGTAACACAGAATAGCTGCGTCTGCTCGTGGAGATGGGCCACGCTCATGCCTGTGTGACACACCAGCCCCTGAGCCGCTCCTCCTGGTGTGGGGACCGAGCCTGGAAAGGTCGAGGCGGGAGGGATATGGTTGCTGCTCCAGGGAAGAGACTTGGAGTCTGTGAGAGGGGCAGGTGTGCAGGTTCCTTGTGTATCAGGTACCTGGTGCCCGTGCAGAGCTCAGGGTGTCCATGCTCGTACCCATCCAGCCAGGACGGTGGTGTAGGATCACGGAACAGCACTGCCGAGGTCACATATTTCTTCTGGGAGAGAGGAGGTGAGACCGGTGCGTGTGAGGATGGCAGGGACTCCGAGGGGGAGAAGCACAGTGGTGCAGCCCAGAGTGCAGAACGAACAGGTGCCTCAGCAGGAAGCCAAGGGCACATACACGGAGGCCTGGCACAAACCCCTTCTCCTGTTCTCTCCCCCAGCAAAGGACAGCCTGCTGGCTGCTATGCTGCCAACTTACTCAAGTGAGAAGGTAAAGGTGACAGGTGATGTGAGCTTTTGTTTAAGTCCGCTTTCTTCACTGGTTTGCTTTGCACCTTGACTTTTCTACTTTTGTCTCCTGTAAGAACACATCCACCCACAAAAGAAAGTCCTAAAGATACATTGTGTGCCTGAATCCTTTCCTCAATTTGATATTTTGGTGCTGAATTTTGAGTATCATACTCATCTCATGGCATCTGAAATTAAATAGCACAAGAGTATAAAGTCAGAGAAGGTTTTATATGTGTATATATTTAAATGACTCCTGTTTATCTAAGAGGAAGGTTTCAGTTCTTACTGTAGAGGGTGTGTGTGACCTCCTCTGGGAGATTTTATTATGTAGCTCAGTCCAGGTGGGTGAGTTGACACACTTAAGGCATTTTGTGCTACTTTGTCCCAAATCACAACAGCTTTGGCAGAAAAGGGTTGCTTCACAAGAGCCACTTTCAAATATGTCAGAGATTTGTAGATCAGGACTGGGGCTTTGTAATTGTTACAGCAAGAAACGGATAAGATCCTAACATGGAGGCAATTGCATCTTGCTGTATGTATATTGCACCTTTCCTGTGAAAGTGACCAAGGCAGAGCTCCAGCCAGAAGATCAGCATTTCCTCTTGCATACCTAGAGTTGCATTCCTGCCTAACTGTGAGGAGTCGTGGATTACTTCAGCAAGCAATCACCCAGAAGGAGGAGGAGGAGGGAATAAAATTGGAGCCTGCATGTAGCAGTGTATTTTTAGCACCGTTGATGTGACATTAAACAGGACAAAAGAAAGTGGGAAGCACTGAATCCTGGTCTGCCCTTCTTTCTAATCCTGTCACTGAACACAAGTGCAATGAGGCAAGAGCTGCCTTTTCTTTAAGCTAATGCCAGTCTTATAGAGGCACTGCTGGAACATTTGAGGTAGGCTTTGGTTGCATCAGTGGGAAAAGAGCTGTCTTGGAGAGGTGTCATCAGTGCATTTTTGGTTGGAGGTTATGTGAAACAGTGCCATACAATCTCACACAGGGGTTCAGAAGAGGAGTGCAGCAGATTTCTGTAGGGTCTTGATTGTTATGGTAAAAGAGGCTTTTCATGAAAGAGTAGCAATTGCCTATTTTATTGTTTTGGGGTGAGGAAAGATAAAAGCCCCTGTAACAGCTGGATCTATTGCTGCCACAAAGTCACACAGGGCAATTAAAGTGATTGAATTTTGGGTTAGGCATCAAGAAAAAGAGTGTTAGTATGGAGAGACAGCCCCTGTTGATGAACTAAAGCAGTTCTGGGAAGTAGTTCTAGGCACAGAACTCTCTAGAATTCAGTAAAATTGAAAGATTGTTTTGTGGTATGCTATTGGTTGATACTCACCTGAATGATAGCCAGGTATAACTGGAGAGTTATAATGACTGAGAGACCATTTCCAGAAATAAATTTGGCTATGGAGACCATTATTTAGAAAAAAATCCCAATTTTTTCCAAAGATATTCCTCAGGAATGTGTGAGTTATGGGTGATACTTGTGAAGATGCTCACTGTCCACTGCTGCTGCTCACATTGAAATGCAGAATGAATTCTAGGAAAACCTCATTCATTAGAAGTATAAGGCAGCACTGGAACAGCCAGGGAATGTATGGATTATCCACTCTGGGAAATTTTCAGGATTTAACCATTTGAAATCATGGCCTTGCTTTAGCAGTAGTCTTAACTGGAATCCACATGCTGGAGTGGATGATTTTTGGAGGTCCCTTCCAAGCATTTCTTTAATGTAATTTTGAAACTACACCTTTTCCCATCTGCAAATCTCCTTTAACACATTTAATATGGATACACAATGAGACTGTGCTTATCATTAAGGCATCCTCACTCCAACATTTTAAATGGAATGTTTTCAATTCACTGTTCTTTGAATTCTGAAAGCACTCAGTAATAGAGTGGCAGCTTTAAATCTTTTGCTTTTGTATGAATTCCTGAAAATAGAGGTTTTTGTGGTTTAACCCCAGACCTTCTTCCCCTTCCACACCCCACGTTGTGGAGGAGAATTAAAAAAAACCCCAAAGAACTTGTGGGTTGAGATAAAAACAATTTAAAAATTAAATAAAATAATAATAGTAATTATAATGACAGTAATGAAACAGAGAAAGAGGAATTAAAAGCTAACAAAGGGACGTGATGCACAAACACAGTTTCTTGTCACCTGCTGGGCAATGCCCAGACTGTACCTGGACAGTGATCAGCTCCTCCCAACCAACTCCTCCCAGTTCATACACGGAGCATGGTGATCTGTGATGTGGATCATAGCTTTGGCTGGTTCAGGTCAGCTCTCCTGACCGTGCTCACCCCCAGCTTCTTGTGTGCCTGCTCCCTGGTACTCCCAAAGCAAGGGAAACTGAAAAGTCCTTGATTTAGAGTAAACACTAGTTAGGAAAGACTGAAACATCAGAGTGTTACCAAGAAAAAACTGCATCCCAGCTGAAACCAGGACAAACTACTTGAAAATGCACGGAATAAAAAGTGAGAAGTGGTTAATAAAAGGGATAATGAAGATGGATGTTAATGAAGCTGGACTTGGAGGACAACATGCATGTGGTGTCCCACCCTTAAGGGGAAGGGAGCACCCAAGATTCACAGATGCCAGAGTTCAAAAAGGAACGATGGAATTCAGAGGGTCTACAAAAACTTGCTAAGTTTTATTAGTAAATTATACACCTGGCATGCAAACTGGAATGTTAGTCCCTTACAGCATAAACACACTGCAGTGGATTTTGAGTAAGGAGTAGGGTGAAAGAGAAGGGAGAGATTAAAGAGAGGGAGAAAGAAAGAGAAGGAAAGAAAGAAAGATCACCAGTCCTGGCTCCAGCATCAATCCTGCTGATGAGGTGTCCAGGGTCCTGGATCACATGTATGCCTGGGCTTTGTGGGGGTATGTTTTTATTGATAATTTTTGCCTGTTCTGGAGCTAAGTTTCTCACTTTCTCTGCAAATTAGTTGTCATATGCAGTTCATTCTTCTAGACCCTTCTGGAAACGGGTTGGAGGGCATTGGGGGGTCTTTTTCACTGTTGAATAGATTTAAAATCATTTTCATAGGAATTCCATGCATCTCATATAATGTTACTGACAGTAAATTTAGCACCATTTTACTGCTTCTTAAAAATACAGCTGTTGGTGATGATTTTATATAACAAGAAGTTTGAAAAAATCATTAGATTTTTCAGCCTCAAGGAAGAATTAAATGGTTTAATATTCATCTTTTGTAAATGCACTTTGAAATATATCCAGATCAAACCCAAAACATCAACTGAGTTAAGTGATAATCAGACAAAGAGCAATTCTTAGCAACGCTCTTGAGCCAAAACTCAGCTCTTTCAGTCTAAGACAACAAAAGCAAAATGCAAAGTATTTGTATTTGAAATTCTGGTGGAGGAAAGGGCATAATTTGTCTTTCTCTTTGCTTTTCTTTAATAATGTTTTCACTAATGTGATGGAACAGATCAGTTAAAAACGCAGCAGTGTTCCTTACAGCAATCTTATTTACAATCTTTAGGTGAATTGACACTGATATTTACATATTAAAAAAAATCTAAAGAAAATGTCAGTTGGTTTATTTTTTTGTCAGGAGAGAAGTAGCTAAATCCAACAAGAAAAATTTTCTTTATTTCATTTTATTCTTAATAACAATATATTCTAGTTTACAGTGTATTTTTCTGAGAAAGCAAGTATGTCTGCTGAAGCATTATAATGATAAATGATTCCTGTAATGACTTTCAGTTCCTGCCTGGTTTCTAAGGCTTGGAAGTCAGGGCTGTGGGCCTCCAACCTTGCCAATGACTTGTGGTGACACAGTGCTGCATCGTGTGATGGATTGCCTGGGGTTTTCAGAGGCTCCACTGCACTTTAAAGTTTTGGAAATAGGATTATCAGAGCAAATTTAATTTTCACTTTGTTTTATTTGCTTTCTTTTGTTCATAAGTGTTATGATAGAAGTGTCAATAACAAGATTACAGGCAATTGGTTCTCCACTGGTGATTTTGCTTAGGAATCACCATGACCAACTACATCAGGATACAATGGAAAAAAAAGAGTAGTAACCCTGAGTGGTCTTATAAGTAAAATATGGTAAAATAAAAAACCTAATATTTAATCTTTCTGTTTCCAACTGAATATTTTTTTTGCATTTTTTCAGAACATGTTCTTGACATATGCAGAAAATCTAACTCAAATGGTTGAGATGTCCAAAGAAAGGGAAAGTTGGCATTTTCACCCTTCTACATAATGGCAGTCAAAGGGACGTGTCCAGAAAATGGTTCTGCATACTGCAAAATGCTCTCAGAAATTACCCCATGGCAGCAAATGTGTGGGTAACACTCTCCACATTACTAGGGACAAGTCAAACCAGTTTTTTAAAACCAGCTAAGTTTGTAGCTATTAGTCATTTTTAAGAAGCAGAAATGATCAGACCACTTGACTTCTAGGAGCACTGCCTCTGTGAAGTGCTCAAGTACCGCAGATACAAGTATCTTACAAAATTATGGAAATAATTTTCATGGTGCTCTGGGAAGATCCCAGGCCTGGGAGGGGTGTGGGATTGGGCATTGCAGAATTAAGATGTGCTTTGACACATACTGATGTAGATTTTCAAAATATACTCCTGTGTAGAAATATTACATATTCCTTAAAATTCAGAACTTATTTGAAATGTTGACCCCAGTATTCTGAAGGAATCTCTTTGCTGTTTCTATGTTGGAGTTTCTTAATAGGAAACACTGTTAAGAACAGAATTACTTATGTGCTGTTATTTGTATTGTGCGTTGTAGATATCTTGTAAAAGATTATTTGTCTATGAGATTGAATATTAGAATGTTCTAATTAATCTTCTTGTGTTCTGTTTTTATTACTATTTCTCATACAAAATCTTACAGGTTTAGATGGTCCCTCATTAATGATGCAGGAGAAAGTTTCCTTCTTTCAGATTCCTTAAACAAGTACCATTTGTTCCCATAATGGAATTATATTTTAAATAATGTCTGTTGCATAAAACATAACTATTTACAGTAGTTATTTCACTGGGCTATCTCAGGGTGGCAGTGATTTGATTTGATAGTTGTTTGTCTTCCTTTGTAACTACAGAGATTGTCCTATATTGCAGCTACCCTGCATTTTTGATGTCTGTGAGAGGGCACAATTCTAAATGGATATCCAGGAGTTTACTTGTGTAGTCCAACAATATACCAAATTTTCATTGCATATAAATTATTTAGAGGGTTAGTCACTGACATAAAATATATTTAGGTCCTTTCGAAAGCAGATAGCCACTTTCAATCAGTGCCTGAGTGAGTGGATGATGATTTTCCAGTAAATGCTCCAGTAAGTTTTCCACTTACACATGTATGTCTTCTCACAGACTATATTATATGTAAGGTGTGGCATCTGTGTGGCATGTCTGAAACAGTGCCCTACAGTAGAACAGATGCCAAACAATGAAGAACAGTATTTTTGTATTTGCAGGTGTGGGACATGGGGGTATGGAACAGAATTTGCTGCATAAGTGTGAAGGGAGTTGATAAGCTGTGTTGTAAAACCAGCTTTCACTTTTGAAGCAGAGTTCAGTGCATCAGCTACTCAAAAGAAGAGACCAAGACTTGTTCAGAGTGTGACTGTGCCTGCTTCTAAGAGAATTGGGCCAGTCTGGGAAGTATCCTAGACAAATATTTTTTTTTTTTTTTTTTTTTTTTTTTTTTTTTTTTGGAGAGGAA
>VZTR01021388.1:84442-176459 GCA_013400775.1 Chaetops frenatus | reverse complement strand
AATTTTTTTTTTTTTTTTTTTTTTTTTTTTTTAAATTTGGAAAGTGAAGGAAATTGTGAGAGGGATTTTAGTGCTGCAGCTTAGTGAACATAAAAGAAATTAGAAAATATTTGGATTCCAAATGATTGTTTTGGAAACCAGTGGAGAATCTAAATCATTGCATAAGTATTAATAATATTTGCATCATCATTATCATTACTAATGTTGTAATTTTATATGATGTATGTTGCAATTTCACCCATGAATCATCTACATCAGGACCTTTTAGCTCAAGGCTAGGAGGAACCAATGACTACTTATCTGCAGAACACACTGCACATGCTATATTGTACACTAAATTCTTCATATGAATTCTTTGTAAATGTCTTTCAAGCTCAGATGTGTGTTTTAAGCTACTAGTGAATATATAGAAAAAGCATGAATTCAAGTGATCTTGAAGCAATCTTCAGAAGACTGACCAACTTATTTTTTCCCATCTGATGCATGAATAAACATCTCAAACTGCTATGTTCTTGAATTCAATAAGTAGTTCTATAATTAAATGTGTGTAATTTAAAATATGGAGACTTCATAAACAGAAAGTTATTTCCATAATTTATAATGTTTTTGTGCTGGAAAATGAGGCAGTTTTAATAGAGTTTTAAAACCATAATTATATAATAGGTTTAAAATGTTTTCTTTGCTGTTGCTTTCATTTCAGATCAATGAACATATCTGACAGAAAAAAATCAGCAGAAAGTACATTTATATATATTAGCTGTATGTTGAAATCAGTTATTTGGAATTCTACTGAAGTGACTGACTAGGTGTTATGTGGAATGGCAAATACCAAGGGTGTTTGGAACTATTAACCCACAAAGAAACTGAAAGGCACTTTTTAACTTTTAAATTAGACACAGAACAATGAATTATATCTCAGTGAAGTTTATCTGCACCAGCCAATAAACTTTTCAAGTTTTTTAAATTATGTTATCACCTCTTAATTTCGCATTTTTGGCCCGTTATTGAGGTGTGCCTCCCCTGCCTGGTCTCCAGCTGAGCAGCAACACTCCACTGTCAGAAACGCCTCTGGTGCCTGGTTTTGTAATGCAGCATCTCAGCTTTCCCTGAGCATTGTGTGCTGCCTGGCAGGAGGTGTCTGAGCAATAAATCCCAGTCTGGCTTTGGGTGTGAGATGAGCACCTGGATGTTGAGATGAGCCAAGGCAGTATAACACTTGTGGATAGGCAACAGTGGTAGCATGGGTACCTAAGGATGTTTTATCCCCATATTTAGGCACATGTGAGGAGTTTACAGATGTGGAAAAGGGATGAACATTGAATGGAGGAGGAGTAGGGGTTGAAAAACTGAACCTGGGTGAACTTTTGAGGCATAAGTGCTATTTTGAGTTACTAAATTGGTGGGAAGCTTCAGCACTTCATTTTTTCCTGAAGCAATGGGACTTAGCAAAATCATTTTACTCTTTGCTGCATATGTCAGTAAAATCAGTGCTGCAGGAAAAAGTACTAGTGAAGTAAAAAGTAGGGTGAATCTGGGGGGCTCTTTGTGCTCACTGGTGCTGTGGCAAAATGTGGTGTGCACCACAAACCTTTTTACTACTGCACACCATAGACATGGTTGTAATGCACACATTAGACAAGACTTGAGAAGAAGCCTGATAGTAAGATAGGAGAGGTAGGGAGTCCTAAAAATGATTAAAAGAAGCAAAGAAAAAGTAATATGAGTCTGAAATGAGAGAAATGAAAGAAAAGGGATAAAAGGTAATTACTTTTGAAAAAATGAAATAAAAAGACTACAAGATGGTGGGAGTGAAAATTAAATAGATATGTGAGAATTAAAAAATTTCAAGAAACATGGAGACATAGAGATGGAGAATGAAAAATAGGGGATGTGTTGGGCTAAATTTTCAACAAGCTAATTCTTTTAATAATTAATGTGTGAGTAGCTGTATTTTATTTGTCAATTCCAATATTTGTACCTAATATTAAGTTTCTTCACACTTTTGATAAGTAATTGTGTAGAATTCACAGATTACTTGAGAGAACACCTGTAAATAGCTTCTAAGTATGGCTCAACAGCAGAAACTCCCTCTGGTAATACGTTCATAGCATTAGCGAAGTGACTTTCCCAACATCTGTTAACTCCCCACTAGACACTTATAAGCCTGTACCATGAAAAAGTTTAGTTGTGATTTTTCACATATTACGGGATAAAGGATTTCAGTAAGGAAACTGAAACCTGGTTGCTGTTGCATTTTTCTTGCTGGCTTCATCAGCACAGCTTTCCACGTGGGTTGATGCTGATACTAGGGAAAACTCATTTCCTTCTGTACAAACATGTTTTGCTATTGATTTCCATACCCTAGCTGAACTGTAAACACGATTTCCCTCCTTTCCCTCTGGCACTTTATATAAAGCACTCGACTGCACTTGTAACTCAGTCTTAACCAATTGTTTTTCTGCTGATCTATAGAAATCGATGTAGATAGGTAAACAGAAGACTTTTAAATCCTGTGACTGCTGTATAACTAGAAGATATATTTCTACTCAGAAAGCTGGGAGTGATACTTTGCATCATATCTTCAAGTGAGAACGCTTAAGCTCTGCTTGATTTATTTGGCTATTATTATTTCTATGGTTAATGTCTCTCCAGCATTGTAGACAATCCTCCTTTGCTGCTATTCTTTCAGTGATGTGGTTGCCTTCTCACTCGACAGCACTTGGCAATGTGTCACATTTTTGGTTGACCTCTTGTTCTCCTGTATTTTCTGAAGTGTTTATAGGATTTGTGGCACTCCTGCTCACTGCACTCCAGGCATGTGAGGCAGCTGCTGTGCTCTAGCCTGGCACGAGCTTTGGGCATTATAACAGGAATTGTCCTTTTACAGCTTTGCAGTGTTCTGCAGTCCCATTGTTTGTTCTTTATTTGAGTCTAGAGATAACCTTGAATTTTTTCAGCATTAGGAAACCTGAAGTAATATCAGATAACATGAATTATATTGTGCGGTTTCCCTAGTTGTTTGTGGGCTCTTACAAGGTTGTATTTTGATTCCTTTATTTTAATTTTGGTTGCGTTCTGTCACTTATAGGAACAACAGACTGTCTGCTATTAATTTTTTTTTGGCATCTGGTTGGCACCTGTTCCTTTCTGATAAATACTTAGGGCTATGACTTTGTGCAGATCTATGCACACTTCATTCACACTTCATTCACAGCACTCCTCCACTGATTTTGTTTGGATTGCTTCTGTGATTTAATATCCATAGGGACCGGAGTTTGCAGTTGAAAAATTTGATAACACCATGAAAGTGATTGTTGTAAGCACCGTGTGTCTGGCTGCTAATACTGAGATGAATGTAAGCACTGACTGTACTTCCCTTTAGGAAAAGCACTTACACTGTTAATTGCTAGTGCTCAGCTTTATGTGGCTCCTTTTGTACAAATGCAGGCAGTTTTGATTAGATACCATTTTTTTTTGATTGGAAAAAAACCCAGCAACAAGGCCCAAAACACCACAAATATTTTTTTAAAGCTTAGCACTATAGAACTCAGGTTTATCCAGCCAGCTGGCTTGCATACTCATATTGTCTGTTATTATGGGATGTCTATACAGGCTTGGCTGCAATAAACACAGGTAAAATTTGGGGAAAACCTCCCAAATACATGCAATTTTTTAAAAAGGATTTTCTTGAAAACACTTGTAGCTATTTCCTAGTTTGAGCAGCATTTAAATATTCCTGCTAGGGTGTGTTTGTGTGTCTCTATGTCTACTTCTACCCAGTTTTGAAATAACTAATTTACACTATGTACTAGAAGATAACAGTAATTCATTGCTCTCTGGAGTAGAATGGAATGAAGGAAATGGTAGTTACTTAGTGCAAAAAATATTTATGATTTCTGTGTTTATTTGGATTTTTCACTTTTTTTTCCTGTAGAGTGGATTTAAAAAGTGCTCAAAAGAAATTGACTTAGCATAATATGACAGTTTTTTCTTCCCTAACATAATTCTTTCAGTCTATTTAATAGAAAGGATATGTGTCTCCTTCAGCTAGGCATAAGAGTTTAAATTTGGTAATGCATAGCAGCAGTGACTGCTGAAATACAGTAGTTAGCCTGATGGCTAATTTAAAAGTAAAAGGAAAATGGGATGTTTGGACAGAATGAAAAAAGAATATAATATATAAAATATTTTTTATCACAAACAGGTCAGAGCTTATTTTGTGTTGCAATGATAGCTGACCACTGAGCTCCAGATTATTATTGAGAAATCCCCATGTGTCTGATTCTTCAGAAAAAAGTTAAGGCTTTTAAGAAGAGGGTTTGTAGCCATAGTTTGGTGTTTCGTGACATAAAAAAGGGACAAGGGAAAATGTAGCAAAAAGAGAGATTATAAAAAGCAACCTTATCTCTTACTGTTTGTGTCCTCCCCTAAAAAGATGGAGGTAAAAATTCAATTAGCAGCATTAGACAAAGGCTGATTTGAGTTCTCCAGAAAAACACTGCAGTCAAATTCTGCTGCTATTCTTAGCCATTTTTCAACTTTGCCCAAAAGGATGGAAGATGAGACCACTGCTGATAAGTCATGTTGATGACAGAATGGATAATATCAAGTAGGTGTTTGGCTCCAACACTAACTCTCCTCACCAGTAAATATCTCTACTGAAATAATGTATCAGGAATAGAGGATTGGACCAAGCACAAACATTTTGAAGTAATATTGTAAAGGCAGGTAAGGTGATGGCTTACATCTTTTGTTTGTGCTTTGAGTGCTCCCTGGTATAAAACTGAGGCTTAACCAGCATTTGTTAATCCTGGAAAAAAATTGTATGAGTGAGGGAGGATTATAAAATTTCTTGCTTGGCTCACTGCTGTAAGAACAATGTTTGTAATATGAGATCAGAAAACAGGAACGGATGACTGAATTGGAGGTCCAGTCCATCTAGCTCAGTGTGCTATCCTTGGCTGTTACTTGAGGTTCATGCTTATGGGGAAAAAAAACTGCATAGTGAAAAGGACAGATGTTCCTGTCTTCCTGTTCCCCCTGAGCTTAGTGTAAGTAAGTGGATCTGTTCACTGTGGATGTATTTTCTTGGGTTTTGATCTGCTTTTCTTTTTGGCATCTGGAAATTTATGATGCATCAAGTTTCATAACAATTATGTGTTATAAGAAGCTGGTGCCTTTGTTTGTATGATAAATTCAGGTAGTGCCTCATGGCAATTTTGTTCTTATACCAAGAATCCATGACATTGTAGTAGAAACTCAGCTTTATACATGTCTGGTTTTCTATACAATGTTACAGAAGTCATAGTCTTGCTCTAGGTACCCACTGTCTCATAGTTGCAGGGAATTTTTTGCATGACTGGTCCAACTAATGTTGCTTAGACAGGAGTCATATCCCCTCTTTGAGATGTCTGTAATGTACATCTGAGTTGGAAACTAATCTGACTTTTTTATATCAGTTTAAAAAAATGAGACTATGATTAATCTGACCCACATTAAACATTTACCTTTGAGTAGGATGGACTACATCTCATACAAGCCAATTCTACTCTATTGCATGTGAAGAGAATGTGACTTAGATGTAGATTTCTGTTCTGGATGCCTTTGCCTTTGGTCAGACAAATATTGCTTCTGGGGAGGTCACTCACTATGGAAGAAGAAATATATATTATCCTGGGAAAAAAAGCTGCTTTATGAAATCATTCACCATGGAAT
This sequence comes from Chaetops frenatus, assembly GCA_013400775.1. Lineage (NCBI taxonomy): Eukaryota > Metazoa > Chordata > Aves > Passeriformes > Picathartidae > Chaetops > Chaetops frenatus. Next base: position 170,744 of record VZTR01021388.1, on the reverse strand, counting down.
AGGCTGGTAAAATGCATTTTACTTGCTGTCCTTCCTCAGACACTCTGTGCAAGTGGTAACTAGACCCTCTGGGCACTAGCTAAGGTGCTTTTGGAGTACAGAAGGAAATGGCAAGGAGATTTTATCCAATGAATACTCTTAAAGCAGGGGTTTTTATCTTAATGCCTGACATCACGGTGTGCCCACATTTTTTTTTTTTTTGGTGAAATTGTCTGTAACCTCAAGAGAGCCCATTCCTTTGATGATGTGTTTCATTTAAATTGTAAAGAGGGCTCCCAGCACAGTGCCTCTTCAAAGGTCACCCAGAACATTTTGATTAATGCTATCTTGTGTCTGTTTGGCAGCTAGCAAAAGGGAGGAAAAGAGAACACAAAAAAAGCAAGGCAAGGTGAAAAAACCACTTTGCTCCTTTAACTAAAGCAAGGTGGCAGGTAAATGTTATCCTACAAGCACACAATGTGCAGTGGGTTGAAGAATAAGACATGATCACAGGGCCAAGGGAAGAGGAGAGCTGGTCTCTGCACCTGGGAGATAGTGAGCCTCAGCTTGTAAGTGCCTTGGGGGTGTGCCTTTAATAGAGAGCTTGCCATCTTAAATCCATTCCAAAAATTTGATCTCCCCAATGGCTGAGGAATCTGTTGCTGCCATGCTGAACATTGGCACAAACACTCTGCCTTGCGATTGATGTTGCCCTTCTGATGTCAGGTCTTTCCTGATCCTGATGCCAAATCCTTAGAGTTTGATTCCACTAGGTAATTGGAAATTATATTTTGATTTTAACCATTTTCCAATAGGAAAATATGAGAGAAAAATTTATTTAAAGACATATACAGTCCTAGACAGAGCAAATAAGTAAGCTTCAAGAACCTCTAGCATTTGACTTACCCTGGCTTTGCAGTTTCTGTAACTAAAAGCAAATGGCATTTAGTTCCTCGTTGTGCTTTCTGTCATTCTAGCACTATGCTTTCTTCAAAGAAACCAAAAAAGACCTTCAGACCTATGTGTTGATTGTTCTGGCATTCCAGCATTGATTCCCACAAAAATTTCAGGTGCCAACATGATATTTCAATACAGAAATTGTAAAGAAAGTATCAGAGTACCGTTTTAAGTTTATTCAAGACCTATGCTATGAACTTTGGATGTGGAAGATGGCCTCTAGGTGCTTGAGACCTACAGATTTCAGTATTTTATTTGCGAGTTTTCAGAAATAATTGAAGAGGTGATAATGGGCAGACTCCAGGTTACAGTCATTTTTCTCCTACTAATTCAGAGTCTAATCTTGCTTCAGTTACCTGATTTTCATTCCCTAAAATTAGAAATGTAGAACTTCTTATTTCAACTAACAGGGCTAATCAATAGGCTGTGATTCATCTCTCCTGAATTTAGACAGCAGCATTTACATCTGAAGAGGTTGTCCAGGCTCCTGTTGCAGTCAGCAGAAGGAAGTAGGGACTTCTTGGGCATTTTTCTCTGATGTAGTTTAGATGCCTATCTTATGGTGAAATGTATGGTTCTCTAAGAAGTGCCTATTCCCTCTCCTTTGGCCATAATGGAGCCTTGAACAAGCTCACATGTAGATGTGGTAAATACTTACATTTCCTTAACTCTCTGTACAGGAAATGTCCATTTAAGTTTGCAGAAACTTTGGCTTTTCATATAACTGCAATGCTATTTTTTGTCTGTCAATTCATTTAATTCGTTGCTCAGAGTTATGTTTGATGTGGCACAGAGGTATCAGCAGGCACACCAAAAATTTAAATGTGAAGTCCAAGATACACACAAGAGAAAATGCAAAGAAAATGTAGACTGAAATCTGGGCACAGTCCCAAGAAACAGCTGTTGACATTCCTACCCCTGTGGAAAGTGTTAGGCTATTTTAAGAACCACTGGTTTTGATTGATAGCAGAGGGGATTCCAGTCTGAAAGAGTATTTTCAGCATGTTAAGTATGTCAGGTATTTATTATCTTACACTCTCTTGAATTTTCTTAATGTTTTCTGAAGCTATTTTTCCCCACAACATTTTGTAATATTCTATTACACCCTATCTATTCTTTCTGGACATTCAGCAAGCTAACAATGCTCTGCTCATGTTTCTCACTTGAACAATAAAGGATCACATGGTTAGGAGAGCATTCAATTTGCACTTGTTTATTATGTGAATTTAAGTACAGCAGTTTCTAGGTTGTGATAACCATAACTCCTTCCTCTTAGAGGGTGTTGCCATTTGGACATCACCACTGCAGTGGGATTGACCCACAAAGCTTGTAGATTCCTTTATTGAATTGTCAAAGAGAATAGTCCTGGGAGGGTACTCTCCTTGCTGTGTTTGTGAATTCAGGATGGTCTCTGATTTATTAGTTACTAGTCAGGAAAGAAAAATTGTGAAGGGACATCACATGCCCTGAGAGGGGGCAATCACACTTGCAGAAAAAATTGGCTGTGTGATAGACATAATTATCTGTATTTTCCTTGGCAACGATACTGTGTTTTGGGAAAATAGAATTCAGAAGTGTGGAACAAAAAATCTACTCAGGGCATGATTTAGATGTATTTAATGCATGATTTTCACCTGGTATTAATTTGTCCAAAAGAGATGGAAATTATTTAACTAGTATGCATTCACTGATCATCACAGATACAGTCAGTGTATCTGCCTGCAAATAATCAACGAAAGCCTCATTTGGATTGCAGAGGACTTTTCTATGCCTTTGTCATGAAAGTGCAAGACAGAAATATGTGGAACTATCTCACTTCCATTGTTTAATTTTGCTTAATTTCAGAGTGTATATAATCTGTTTAATATGAATTGAAGCAGTAAAATTATGCAGGAACTCTGCAAAATTCTTTCAAGAATTAACTGAAATTATAGGAACAGATGAGCCAGTTGGTTGTTCTCATCTAGTTTTCCATTTCTGTTAGAAAATCATAATGTAGAAAAATTCAGTTCTAGGAAAAACAGTGCCTTGCAATATAAAATCTTTACAGACAAAACAGCTTTTCTCATTTAAACAAGAGTAGCTTTACAAAGGACACTCTGTCTACAGATAAAGAAGGACATTTGTAGGAAGAGCGAGGGTTATATGTCACCTGATAAACCTTATTAATATACAAAGCCAAGCTATGCTGCATCACCAAGAGCAATGTACTCAATAACAAAAAAATAATCAAACCTGTTTTTTGCAAGGGTGACCTGAAGTGTGATACACAGAGACACATAGTGACAGAGACAGAAATTAAATTCATATGTATGTATCAAAGATACTGACCATGGTACCCATAGCAGGTGAACCCTCTTAGTACCTGTATAACTGAACCAGGTACTCTGCCTCATTGCACCTGGTGTTGGATTAACCTGATTTCCTTTGTGCTTGCACTTACTGGACTGAAATCAGAAGTTATTGACAGTATTTTTTTAAAATTATTTTTTCTTCTGCTGTTTTGTACAAAGAAAACTTAATTCTCCAGGGAAAAATTCTACATTGCCTAAGGTAAAGTGGATGTCTGGAGAGTTAAATCAAGGAGACAAAGAACATCACTTGCAGACAAGGAGTTCGGCTGGAGGAAAGCTGGAAAGGGAGCTGCTCCTTCTCCCAGTCAGACTGCTCACTGGATTACAACCCCTGCAAATCAAGGTGGCTTAACTGAGAAATTGCCAGAAGTTGAGTAGTATGAAGTGGAAATAAGTATATATACAACTATTGGCCTCAGTCTGCTTTGGTCAGAATTTATTAAAAGAAAAAAATCAGTCAATTTTACTGAAACTTGATACGGAGTTATTCCAGACTCTCTAGAAGATTCTGTACATCTTAAGTTTTGTCTCTTTTCCCACCACCAAGCCCACTATTCTAAAGAGAAGTCTTTAAATCTTAAAGATAAATCTGTAAATCTTAAGAAAGAAGGTAACATATCAGCACTGAGACAAAGGAGTCCAGTATCCTGGCACGTAGATTAGTCCAAGAGACAGTGCAATATTATGGCATGTAGATTATTTTCAGTCTGTTTAGTCTAAAACAAATCTGGTCTTTTCCTACTTATTTTCTATATTTATACCATAATTATTGAACTAGAGATGACAGAAGACAAAAAATTAAATGGCTCTTACTGACCATAGTTGCCAGCTAGCTTACTACAGTGCAAGGCAAGGAAGAAGTTTCCTTTTCTGGGACATTCTGAGATGAAATGCTTTTCCCACCCAGAGTAAGATTCAGACATAATTCAAATATCTCAGTCGAAGTTCTGGAAAAGTGATTTTTAGTTCCCTTCAAGTAATGGGCTTTCAAGGCTTTCTTATATGAAAATTTCCCAAGTACATCCATTTCAGCTTCAATTACTTCATTTTACAGAATACTTTGAGTATTTTGGTGCTGGTCTGAAACCATATCCCTATCAAAAATGCAGAAAGCAGAAGTTATTTTGATAAGTCCTTTGATCCAATGAATTTGATCTGAGTGCCCCTCACAGAACAGAGATCCGCCGGGTGGTCATTTCTTCTTTATACAAAGGGAAAGGGAAAAGAAAAATAGTTGTCTTTTTTTAAAAATAAATCCTACTGGAGTGGGGCAGGGGAATGTGGGTGCCTCCAGCATCCTGGAGACCCAGTCTTTGAATAATTTCTTTAAACCAACCTTAGGATGCATCCCAACCCCCAAATCTCACCCTCTATTAATAATGTCCCTTAACTATTGGTGGGCAATAAGCAATCATAAATACTGAATATTTTCTGAATACAAAGTAGTGTAATAGAAGAGGGAATGAGCATTAGCACTTGCAAGAATGACCTCTTGCCTGGTGGTTGGGGAATACATGGGTTTAAGTTTCTTCAGGCAGATTTTATTCGGAAAGCTGAAAAGGAAAAACAACTACCTATATTACACACTTGCACTTGTTTGGCACTGTAACCATCTCTATATTGCCAGCCTCTTCCTTTTGATCTGTTCAAAAACTTATTAAATCAAACAACTTATAAATAGCTTATGGAGGATACTTATTGCATGCTAAATAATATTTAGGAAGGTATTTAGAAATGGGTTATATGTTAATGGAAAATATTGTAAGAAATAAATAATAGTACTTACTATAGGTTCATGATAATATTAGATAGTATTTTATATAGGAAATATTTTTTTGAGCTATTTTTTTTAAACTTAATTTCCTGTGCTACTAAGAGCCTGATCACTGGGGTTTGGCACAGAATTTGCATTACTGTCCTGAGGGGTTATTTCAGAGTGCTAGATGGCACTGGAAAATGTTTCCTGATCCCCAGCTGAAATATTTTCCTGCTCTGTTTTTTTTTCCCCACTGGTTCTGTGGTGTGGACCAGTGAAGCCACAGGGAGATACAAGGAGTGGTGACAGTTCACATCAGCTGAAGAAGAAACCTACAGTCCCTTAATGCACCTTCAGATGAGTTTTACCTCTTTAATGAATTCCTCCTCAGATACTGCAGATTTTTTTATGCTTTCCTGAAGCCTCAGGATTCATTCTTTACTACTGCACAATTTTAGCTCTTTATAAACTTTGCTCCATCACTACTATAATTCTTTCTCATAGGCACAGTGGTGTAAGATATTTTTGTTTTGTTTACAATTACTAACACATATAGACAGCTTTAAAGAAAGAAGAAGAGAACTTTATATGATCCTGAAGTGCTGCTATGCAGCAGAGTGTTCTACAGGAATGATGCACTCTGCTATGTAGTGTTTTGTATAGAATGATGCATCAACAGATAGTATAGATGATAAAAAGTCTGAAGTTGATCACTAGGTTATCTCTGGTTTAACCAAGACCTGTGTTAATGAAAAAAGCTTTGTTTTTCTTAAGAGATTCTCCACCCCAAAGGAACTAATATTGTGGTGATTTTGTGGTTGGATAGCTATTTGTTACTTTCTTCGTCATGCTTGAATAGAGTTTAGGATTTGCCTGCAAGTTGTGGGGACTGCATTAAAGAATATGGTATCATTTGCTTTCCCTTTCTTCAGTGTCATGTCTTTGTCAATTTTAAGGCTATTTAGTTTAATTTAAAATTGTCTTTCATTGCAGTACTTACTGCATGGATCAAGTATGTTTTTTGGGAATGCTTTTGGACAATTAAGGTTCAACAAGGTGCAGTAATATTTATACATATTTATGTATGTTTGAGCATGAAATAGATTCTTTTTGGAGATAATGGATAGATAATCCCTGAGGCTATTGCCTTTATACCCTTGGTTTTCTCTATCACTAGAAATGAACTTGGCTAGCTGTCATAAAGAAACTTCACTTCCATAACAGGCAGGGAAATGTAATTGCTTTTGTAGAATTGCATACCAGAAGCTCAAGGGCTCTCAGTGTATTTTATTACAGTTGTGGCTGACTGATGGAGATTAACCTTATGCTAATCACTGTAAATGTAAAACCTTCTGTCTCAGATGGTGCTTAGTACAAACATTACTGATGGAATTTATTCATACAAACAATAAGATATTTTTTAGTTGTTTAGAAGCCATTTTAAAATCTAACAAACTAACACATTACTTCTGACCATTTATAATATTTATGGTGCACTTCCAGTCATACAAGATATACTCCTCCTGAATTTGGACAGCAAAGAGGAAATATCTTCCAAGTTGACAACATTTAAACTCCTTAAAGCATCAACTTTGTGAAGTAATAATATTGCTAGCATTTCTGTAAGTGATTCTTCAAATATTTTAGTCCCTGTCATGTGTCTTGCTTAATGAGATGGATGTTCAAGCCAAAATAATAATAACAAAAAGATTGTTATTCTGGAGACTCATATAAAATAATGTATATTTTACATTTAGTTCTGAATTTTGCACAGTGATTATATCTAGTTTTGTTAATAGTGTAGTCTTCTGTCTCATGTTTTGGGAGAATCTAGCACAGGATTAGACTAGATTTCCATGACAGAATATAACCCAAGTCCACCCTGTGCTTTTTTTTCTCATTAGAGAAAGTAAGAGCAGCACATTTGACCTCACGTGAACATTTTCATTGAAGTACTCTGGACAAAATTTGAGGACGTTTCTTCCCTGAAATCAATAGTGAAAATCTCAGAGGCCTCTCTGGTTCCAGGATTTCCATCCTGCCTCTCCCCACGTCAGTACTCATTGATTGGTTTGGGCAGACACAGCACTACACTGGCCCCCTTTGGTCTCAGTGAGCCATGGACACGCTGGTCAGGGGCTGTGACCTGAGCACCTGCTGCCACCACTGTAGGCAGTGCTCTCCAGAGCCTGTGCAAGTAGGAATGAGCTACAAAGGACTAGTTCCAAGTTGCTGGAGATCAAGGGATTAATCTTTCCTGAAGGTGATACTTGGGCACAGAAAAGCTGCTGTCATGCATATGGGTGTTTCTAAGGGGTATTTTTATTTTATGATGGCTGTCACAGCTGGAAAACAGTGGTTAGGCTGAAATGATGCTTAGAAAGGTTTTTTTGTCTCCTTTATTGGCACTGGAAAATGCAACGTATCTCTTGCAAATGTGTGTGCCAGGGTCTTCAAAAAAATCTTCACAGGGAGTAAACCTGTAAAATGATTTCAAAGTCTTTATAAATAATCAAACATTTCTATTGTACTAAATATTCTATTGTATTACTTGATGGTATATGAGGTAAAAAATTGAGGTATTTTCATGACATAAAAGCTATTAGAATGTCCAACTGCAATCACTGTCATTCTTTTATAATATCTACATTGGCAAAACCTTAATTTGCTTGTAATGCTTGAAAGTTTGTTACTTATTCATTGGCATCTTAAATTAGACAGCCTCAGTATCTCAGCTCTCTGTAGAAGGGCATGTTGATTAGTGTTTCTAGAAAGACTTGGCATAAGTTAGGTTGATGCTGGCAGAGAGAGGTGGGTAGCATACGTAGTGCATTATCACTATACGTTTTCAGTGTTGACAGGAAGAGAAGCAAGCTGACATAACACATCTTGATAAGTAATACTGCTATTACCAGTGTCACCTTCATCATCAGCTATGCAAAACATTGACCTAGGATTCTGATTTGATGTTAAAATAACACTGGAATGTATTGACATATATATCATATTGATTTTGTCATGACATTCCTTGGCTGGAGTAAGATTGTTGTATATTGCTTCAGTTTACTTGTTAGCATGAATATCTCCTTCAGAAGGCAGTATTTATTTTTGTGCCTTTTTTCCCCCAGCGACAAAGATAGCATTTATTGGTTTGGATATGAAATGCTTATAGGTAACATTTTCATATGAGAGGCTGTCAGACAATTAATTTCATTGGAGCAATTAAAGCAGTGAACAGATTTAATGTCATTCAAGGATTTTATTTTTTTTTCAGAATACAAATCCATTTTTGATATTTCCATCAAAATTTGATGTCTGGAACAGCATACTTTTTCTGTTAAAAATGTAATAATGATTGATGTATCTTTAAAATGTGCCAATCATTTGATTGCAATTTAAAGTTGATTAGAGGTTGCTAACATCTGGATGTGAATGACTGGTATCAAAGTACTAGGCTGATCTAGCAGAGGTAGTCTGCAAATTGCATAACCCTCCAAAGTACAGGAATTTTAGGGTAATATAACTGGCATGGACTCTGAATGGGTGATGGGAACTTGAGCTGTGAGGCATGTACTTGCACAAGTTCATGATGACTTAGTACTCTCGATATCGCTGGAGTTGATTTAGCCATAGGCTTTTATTTTCACCATGGAGGTACCATGGAAGGAGACAGGAAGTGTGGGGTTTTCTTTAGCACACAAACAGCTCAGCAGTGCACATTTGGACAGAATAGATCTTTTGTGAGAACTGAGAGATGCTTGCTGGAAGCTGTGAGTCATGAGAGGTGGGACCACAATGGCTCTTAATCCAGTGCTGCCTTTGCAGGACTCATCTGCAGGTGTTGTCCATGCTGCATCTTGTCCATGCACACACGCACACCCCCTCTAAAGCTTGGAGGGCCTTGTTTAAAGGAAAGGAGGCTCCACCACGCTGTGACCATCTGGATGGGAGCCGCTTTGGTGTGGAGGATGAGTCATTTGGTTAGCACAGAGCTGCGCTCTGCTTATTAAATTAGGTGACGTATTACACAATTAGCCTGTATTTGCGCGGCTGGTGACCCAGACTGGCTCAGGTCTGCCGAGCTCTGGAGCCTAGGAAGGGATAATTTGGATCTATCTGTAGTAACCACCCAAGAAAGTTACGGCCCCGGAGTCGTGAAGCTGCCTCGGGGAGCCATCAGGAAAAGCCGGCTGTAGAAAAGAGCCCAAGCCCCGGCCCTTGAAAGCGGTAAGGATCTGACCTGAGCCACGGGGGAGCAGCTCGCTCGGCATTCTCAGCTGTGACTCTTTCCAAATTTAGGCCTCTAAACTCGGTGTCAGTTTCTTACGAGAACGAGACTATAAAAACTCTCAGACTGGATCAGCCAGAGTCCGGGCTTGTGCAGTGTGCTGTCTCAGGCTGTGCCTGAGAGCTGACACCTAGAGAACGGTGTGAGAACGGGGCCAGCATTATGAGCTGAACTCACATCTCTCCATTTGCAAGGCAATTACAATCCTTCATCATTAGGCACTGAGTATGTCACTGAGTTTCTCCTAATGAAAGTCCTTCATGTTGTTTAACTAATTGAATATTCACTGGGCCAGAGCAGGAGACCTAAATTATCCTTTTCATTCCCATGTCCTGATCAACAGTTAATCCTTAGCTGCTTCTGCATTGCCCTAAATACTAATTATTTATATGGATTTTTTGGTGGAATTTTTATGTATTTCTTAAATTAATCCCTCTTTTTTACTTTTTACTAACCTAGTATTTTAACTTTTTCCTTTAAATATTCTTATTATGGGCTTCCCCCCCCTAATTATTGAATTTTCCTCAGAAAATTTCAAGAAGATTTTAATGGTTCTCTGCATTCTGAACAGAATTTAATTGAATGTTTAAAAATCTCTTACATTTGATGTCAAAATCTAAGAGCAAACCAATTCTTGGTGGCTTTTTTATGCACCTTTCTTTGCTTCTACATGAATAAATTACATTCTTTGCATACTCTTCAAAGATCTCATACCACTACAATATTTTATTTTAGATTACATTTTTCAATAATTACATTGTCATTTTATAATATTAATAATAAAAAAAAAGCTTTTGCACTGAACTATGTCTCATTAGGCTCTCAGAAGTGTTTGGCAATTTGGTGAGTAGATTTTTATGATTCCTGGAAAAGTGTGTAGTCAGTCTCAACAGAGAGGAAACATGAAGCTTTAGCAGAGGGTTTATCTTACTGATCAGTTGCAATGATGGATGCAGTGTATAAGAATTCCTTCCCAGAATATATTTTCTAAGTGTGTGTTTGTGTACCAGCTGTTTTAAAGTGGTGACAAACAGCAAAGGTAAAAAAAAAAAAGAAACAAAGAAAAGAAATAAATATCTTAGCAGCGATGTTGAATTCAATGTTGCTGAGTAAGAAATCCTGCAAAAGAGCTTTTCATGATGTTTCAGGCTTGTTTTACCAGATATGAAAGGCCACATGGCTGCAAATGCTTGACTAACACATTCAAAGGGGTTATCCCCTGTTAACAGTAGGTTCTCATGCTACCCAGGGAAGAAGTAATGGAAGGCTATTTAAATAAATCCATTTGCATCACAGGAATTTTTTTTATTTTGCAGTCGTGTATGTCCAGCACTCCCTAGATGGTTGGTTCACTATCTGTACCTCCACTGACAGATAATAACTTTTTAAAATACTCTTGCAATCAGGTGCACATGCTCCAAGAGAGATAAACTAAATTTGGATGAGAAAACAACTTCTCAAGTGTGCCACATGGGTAATTAGGGTTGAAACAAGTTGATAATTTAGAATTTGGTCTTCTGATGTGATACAGCATAATTCTTATGGAACTGTGCTTTTCTTTAATCTTCATGGAATGAAGTGTATTTTTAAGTAGTAGGTGTAAAAGTATGAAGGCCTACTATGTTTTTATTTTGATGCCATCTCAAAAACATAATAAAATCTTGCTCAAGGTTAAATTTTTTCATTAAAAATTTTTCCTATTAAAAACTTTAGTTTAATGTGAGCAAGGCCTAGTGTATTGTAATAGGACAAGTATATAGTCTGCTGACCTAGCTCTTTGCAAAAGCAAATCCCAAATTCTTGACACTTCACCTCCACCCACATTGCATTCTCCTGTCTTTCATTTTACAAACACACACGCACTTTCTACAGAAACCATGCCAAAGCCTCTTAATATGAATGCTCTATTGAATGTTTGAGGTTCTAGTAAATTGGAGTGAAAATGCAATGGCTAAAAAAGAATTTATGTCCGATGTAGCAGACAAGGAGTTCTTAAGCAGATCTGATTTTGTTTTTGTAGCACAAATCCTCCCTTATAAACATTTTTTGCTGTTGAATTTTGCCAAGAACAGCTATGGGTCAGTACAGCCTTAAATCTTGTGTTTATTTAGCATTAGTGAGGAGCCAAACAAAAATGTCTGCCAAGTGCTTTAAATCTGTGACCATTTGTGTTTCTCATATGCATTGTTTTGGAAGAAGAATAAAGGCTGATGGCAGATCAGATGTGCAGATCCTTCACCTGCAGCCTCCTGGCTTGTTTGTGACCATGAAACACTGCAGTGGCTCTTGGTTTCTTGCAGGCAAAAGGCAAGTTCCAGGGAGTGCTGCAGAACAAAACCTGTCACCTCACAGTTACCTAAATCCTCAAATCCTTCTTCCAATGCCTCAGCATCAGGATTTTTGAGTCAAATGTTTCCCCAAATCCAGAAGGTTGTAACACCATTATAACATTCAATAACCGTGTCTGATAATTCTGACAAGGAAAAGACTTTATGAGAAGGAATGTTTCAAACTTTGGCAATCTGTTTTCTGATGCTAGTGGTGGAAGACCTCTTTCAAAGCTTGTGCTCAAAAACACATCTGAGAAAGAGACATCTGTAAGTGCTGGGTCATTCATCAGCACTGTGGGAAACGTGGAGTAAGTTCCCTTCTTGTCATTCAAAGGGAGACATATTCAAAAGCAGTACTGTCTCTCCATTCTGGTGCTTCCACTAATCATTCCCTCCTGGATTCAAGGCACTTTCCAGACAAAAGGTGAATAGAGCCAAAAAGTTCTGTTAAAAGGTGTTGTTCAAGCAAACTGACTTTTTTAATGTGGAAGAAAATGCTTAAATGAAAAATTCCTGGTCCACTGCAGAACTGCAAAGGCAATTGCATTTCCTAAGTACAATGGCAATATAGAGTCTGTTGAGACGACATGCAACAAAAGAGCATCTGACTTCTACTGAAATTAAGGACAACCTTTTAAATTAATGGAATTTTATCATCTACTAGTATATTTGATAATTTTCTGAAAGAATCTTTCTTGGGAAGGAAAGAAAAAGTAATTTCTTGGTACAAGAGGGCTTTTAACTTACTTCCAAAAATAACTTCATTGATTTCCTTAACTTCCAAATTGTTTTGTCTAGCGAATTGTTTTTTAGCTAGCCAATTTCAGGCTAGCTAAAAAACAAGACCTAATAGGCAGGGCAGCAGTGCCTTTTTAATAAAAACCAAGTAAAGAATACTTTAAAATAATCTGAAGATTTAGTGGAAAATGTGCATAACTAAAATTTTATTGGATTGTCAATATGTTTCTATATATTGTTAGGATGTTCTTGATACATGACCTAGAGTTTTAGGGTTTTTAATTTTTTATTTTTTTAATTTGAGACTAGATGTGCTTCTGTATTATGTAAACCAATTAAGATGTTCAGAAGACATTGATTAGGAACTTCTCACAGATTGTGTGATGCCTTGTGCAGGCAGATAGGAGAGCTTTATTAAAAATGCTTGTCATTTTTTAATATTGTTCACAGGACACATAATCTCTGGGATAAAGAATACTTGCAAGAGTCATTTGCTGATGCAGAACAAAGACTTATTATTAAGTCCAAATCTGTTTATTATCTGTAAATCTTCTAACCTGTCAAAACGTTGGATGAAAAAGTAATACATGAGTTATAGGGTCTTCCTGTAGAATTTAAATGAAGGATATATATTTGATGTCTGGTTTAATGATCCCTGCTTTTGAAAATTAAAACTATGACTGATATCTCAAACTAACAAACTGATAACTGAAATGCTTTAATTTTTTAAACTTATATTAACCTCCTATTTTACTCAATATGAATTTCAATTTCAATCTTCATCCAAGATATATTTTTTCCCTTTTTAAAGCTAAGACCGAGTTCAGAAACTCAGAATCATACTTGTTTTCACTCAATTCTCGGTTAAAATTTGACTTATTTCAAGTAACTTTAAGAAAAAATGGTTCAAAGTGATTAAAAAAAATTATCATCCTTTCTTCTGAAATCTTGCAGGTTTCTCCTCAATCCAGGCATTTTAGAGCACTGCAGTAAGCCAGCAAGGTTTTCCTCGAATCTATCAGCTGTGCTTTTAGGAGTCTTCAGAGTCATCTGCCACTAAGGCAAGAGAAGCAAAGGTCTCTTTGAATGGCTACAAAATTTTGGACTCTAAAATCTAGAGTTTGAAGAAGAGAGCATGTGTTTTTAGCTAATAGAAAACACAGCACAAGAGAACCTTTACTCTTGAACATTCATAAACAACATCATCAAAATGCTAAGTCTCCTTTACAGGAGGAGAGACAGAATTCATCCCATGTAATGTATGTCAGGAATGTTACTTAATGCACAACTTGAGGGCAATGAGTTCTCCCTGGTGGTTTAAGAATCTATATGAAATATACTGGAATTACTGCCAGGGTCAGCCTTGATTGTACTGAGTTTATTTTGGGGTATTCTAGGAAATCCAGGCTTTGAACTATTTTAAGGTGATAAAAATATTTATAAAATCTCTAACATCGTAGTTCTGTCAGTAAATTAATTCAACTGCTTCTTTAATCTAAAGTTATGATTAATACATTCATGCCTTCCGCCAGTTTCTTAGAGTGAAGATACAACATGACAGTACAAATACACAGGAATCAAATACTGAATCTACATTCTTTCTTACTACACGCAAAAGTGTTTTCCATTGCATTGTCCCCTGTATTCTTATACTGGGAACTTCTGAAAAAAATCTCAGTAGGAAGTAAATGACAGCATGTAGATTTTTCTTCAATTTAATTAACCTCCCTCCCATTTTTTAAATAATCCTTTGATCCTCTGACCCTTTTGGTTAGTTCGTAGCATCTACGGAAAGAGTGTTATTTACATATTTTCAACTGGAACTCCAAAGTATTCTTTCTAACACTGACAGGGTTGTGCTTAAATTTGGAAGACTCTTCTATAGAAGCCTGGCATTAGTAACGTACTTGGTCATGAAGTGTTTTCTCAGTACCCAGATTTGTTAGCTAAAGAAATTATGCTTGTTCTTGCTGAAAAATGTACAGTCTGCTGTTCTCCTAAAGCTCCTCTATTCTTTCTCCTACACTCTAAAATATCTGAGGAATGGTACATGACTGTATTTAGTGGATTATTATGCCAAAGTAGAAAACTAAGAACTTTTTTTTAATGAGACAACGTCAAGTTTGTATATATATATAATGTAAAATTATTGAAAATGTCAAAATAAAGTTATTTAATTGGAACAAGCATAGCTATTCTTCCCAACAGATAAAGTCATATGAAAATGACCCTAGCACTGTTAAACATGCAGTATTCTTGATATGTGGGAAAGCTCAAGTTAAATGTTTAAAGACAGCTGCTTTTAAATGATTAGCACAGAGAAGAAAACAAGATTCTAAGTTTATTATTGTGCCCTCCTGTGAACGTGCAGAAGAAGCCAACAGCCATTCAGCTTTACCTTATTGTTTGCTAGTAGCTGAGTGCCAGAATAATTGCTCTTTGTAGTCAGCATTCTTCTGGGCCCACACAGACCTACTCAGAAAATAGCTCGTTAAAAGGACCTCTGAAAATCCTTGCTGAGAAGGGGAAAATATGACCTCTCCTTCAGTTTTATCAGAGACATTTTGTTGCTACTTTTTTAATGTTAATTTTTTATTTATCTTCCAACTGTGCTCTACATACTACAGGCAGCAGTCTGCAGAAGGAGGCATCCTGAATTATCAGCCCACAGAGTTTTATTGGTAGGGGACAGGTAAGAATGCTTGTAGATGAGCTTGTATTGATTATTCGTTAAATGCCTGGCACAGATGACTGTAAAGGAAGCAGCTTCTGATGGGAAGCCTATTGCTGATAATACAAGATGGAATAATCCATTTCTTAGAGACTAAAATATTAATTGCCTTCCCCTATGTGTGCTTTGTTTAGAAGGTGAAAATTTAGCAGCTGGTATTTCCAAAGTACTCTGTGTATCCCTAATGTACCATCAATGAGAACTCTGTTCTCTTCTTTATGGAAAGGAGCTGAGGAATAGGGGCTACCTGGTATTACAAGACTTTCACTGCTGTCTGGTGGAATGACAGTAGAAAAAAATGATGGCAAATGAACTAGAAGCCCTCAGTCTGGTCATATATGAGTGGATAAAGACTAAGGTCTTAATTTGCCTGTGTTGAAATCTCGGACATCTTTTCTTTTCTTTTTTCAAAATACACTTTTCTGATTGATAAAAAAACTTGTTAAATCCGGAGGTCAGATGGACATTTGAATCTTGAAAAACATATTTGAGAGTATGTCATGATCATTTAGTGAGAACTCCAAAACATGAAAGATGTGCTATTATCTGTCATTGGCATGTGCGTGGCAGCTCGATGGCCTTTTGAAAATTTAACACAACTCTTCTTAATATTGTTTGGATCCTTGCTCCAAAAATATAGTTCCTCAGCAGTACAAGTGCCTGGACACACACTGTAGCAGTTTGGGAAAGGAAACATCTATTGAAAATGTGATTCTTATTTTAACATAACAGTAATAGCAGAGTCCAAACGCAGGAGAGAACTTTATAGAATCTGCTGCCAAAAGTAAATCACATCAGCCTTTGCTTTCCCCCTGCTAGATCAACTATTTTTAAATGTTACTTTCCAATTAAACAAAACTTGTTCAAAACATTTAAACTCACAAAATCCCTTACTTTTTACTGCTTTAAAAAATGAAAATATTTTAATTAACTAAACTGAAAAAGCCATCAAAAACTTAAACGTACTTTTAGGAAGTTTTGTTTAGCTGAGAACTGACAGCAGTAACAAAAGATGAAAATTAGAGGAAAAGGAAACTTTTAGGAAATCAGAAAATGAAAATGAGGAAACAGCTGTCAGTGGAGACATGCATGTAGTAGCTGCAGGATGTGTGAGCATCTCACTGCATTTTGGTGCTTTGGTGAGAGCAGGTGGAGCTGGTTGGTTGTATCAGGGGCAGGAGGTAAGGACAGGAGCTGTTAACCTGGGGCATGGGAATGGGCACATTAAGTCTCACAGAGGTAGCTGCAGTCTCAGAGTGGGGAGTGTTGTAAGCTGTCTTGTATCCTCTCCTGGAAAGAGTTTTCTTTGCTGAAAGTGCTGGCAGTGTAGTAGAAGCTGTAGTCCTTAGGGTTTGAGGACAATTTTTCTTAGAGTAAATGCTGCAATTAGCATTAGTGACCAGGGTACAAAGGGCCATGGTTGTTAATTTCTTCCTGTCATTTCTTCCTGTCAGACTTGGGTGACTGGGGTTTTCACACTCTGTGTTGAATTGTTTTGGATAGAGTTATACCTGGGGAAACACAGAGAAAATGCTGATGTTAAAAAAATGATGTTGTGTTTGCCAAAATATTGCTAAAGTACTCTTGCTAACAGCAGGTTTGCCCTGAAGCTCTGGGAGCCCTGACATCCAGCATATCCTCATAAGGGTCCATGAGGGATTTCACACACAACTGTTAACCTGGAGAAGTTAAATTGCTAAAGTGAGGCTGTACCAGTCATCTAAGCAAAGCAGCAAGGCAGTGCTTAAAAACTGAGCAGAAACCTTGCACAGGTGGGAAATGCTCAATCTTATCTGCTGCATCCAAATTACTGCCAAACCTCAAGGGTGGTAAGACCAGATACATCATGCAACTTATGCAAGCTAGAGAAACACATATAGAGATGCAAAAATTTGTAGTTACTCTAATTGAAAAATTAGCAGTCTAATCACAGAGTTATAATGTGGTTAATTCCCTATTCCCTGACAGGAACAAATCAAAGGAAGCACTTCTCAAAAAAAAAAACATTTATACGATCCCTTTTGCTATAATCATGTATATCATTTTGATATTATAATTAAGAGAATGAGGCTATTGTTTTTAAAGCAGATAATTTTTCACTGCGTTTGATTAATCAAGCAGCTTTCTCAAACTCTCATGCACTAACTCATGCCCAGCTGGAGCCACAGCTGGCTGGACAGCCCTTTGTGCAGAAGCAGGAGGCTTTACTACTATGCCTTTAGCTTCTAGGAGTGACCTGTATGTGTAATCCTGCAGTCTTTGTCTGTGTACAGCAGATAAAGCCTTCTGGGATGGGGTTCAACTTGTTCATTGCTGATTCCAATGTGTCCTGTTGGTCTTAGGCTGATGCTTGGTATTCTGAATTTAGCATTTGTTTTGTATTCTACTGGACCACTCATCTCCTGAGTTTATCTATTTGGGAAAGATTTTTGTGCACTACCTCTCACACTTACCCTCTTTTCAATCTGTTTTCTCTTAGCACCTCCTCATTGCACTGTCCACCCAAGCACACACAAACTCTCACATAAATGGGATTTATATTATGGTGTAGTCCAGGTACAGACATACCCACACTTGAAGTCCAAATGGTCCTGTTATTGCAGCTAATTCCCAATGATCACACAGTTGAAAGCAATCTAGACAGCTTTCTCATTTCTACCACCTTTATTTCCTATGCATTGTTATGGAAGCTGCCAGCGTCTCCAGTTGTTTGCAGAGGGTGGATGATATTGATGGTGGGGCTTACTTACCCTGTGCTTTGGGCCCACTTGAAGCTGCTTTACTGTCTTTGTAACAGCTTACTTGTTCCTCGTTCATTGGCCAGCATGTTCTATATCTGATTTTGATGGTGTTTGGTATGTTCTATGTATGCCAGATGCTGGTTCTTAGCTTGTTCTATTATCCTTAATACCAGCACAGAATGTTGCATTCCTGTAGTGAGTAACAACTTATTATTAATGATTTGTGCTTGTAACCCTAGGGCTCCTGTTCCACACTTATACTTTTGAGGCTTCTGCTATTACCTTGTGCGTGTACTTATGGAAACATCTTTTAAAATCCTTTGTTTTTCTTCAGCAGCCTTCAAGCTATGATAGCATGACATGTAGTATTAGCACACACATATCCTTTTCCTGGAGTCACTCTGTAGTTAATCCATTGTACAAAATTAATGGTCTGTTTGGAGATTAGCTCAGTTGGTTAAAGAATATGCTAATAATGCCCAGGTCATGGGTTCAATCGCTGTACTGGCCACTCACTTAAGAATTGGACTCGTTGATCCTTATGGGTCCCTTCCAACTCAGAGTATTCTGTGACACATGCAGGGATATGTGCAGGCACAGCTGTGATGCTGGGCAAAATGTATTGCTTGCAACAATGTCCCTGGTGTGTTACCAAACTTGCTCTGCAACGTGTTTTGGAAAAGAGAACAGTGGAGATACTCACCTGAGGTGGCAGCACCACTGGGTTTGATTCTCCTGAGGTTTCACAAGCAGGACTGAAAGTCCTTAGTGTGTGGTGGCAGAACCTCACCACATGTGAACCTCAGCCCTGAGGGGATGGAGCTGCTCTGGCTCAAATCTCTCTCGCCCTCACCAACTCAGACATTTTGGGACACCAAAAAGCAAATGGCTGATGTGTGATACCATGAAACTGAAATTCCTTGCTAGCATCATCCCATAAGGCTGATGTCTCAGCTCTGACAGATATATGTAGGCGCAAAATCCTCCCAGTGCTTGATTTGAAAACTTCACCTGTTTATTGATAGGCACAGCTTTTGGGAAAAGACAATGCAGGGAATTATGTCATACAGATTAATAATAACATGCTTCAAGGTTGCTGTGAGGGTGACAGCAGCATCTTGGGACTCTCTTACAGCATTGAAATTGCAAGAAACTCTTACAGGAAAAAGAATAAATTCTAACTTTCGATTTCTCACTGAGTAATCAAGATGGACTTGTTAAAAAATGGACTGGAAAATTTGGATCTGTTTTGCCTCACTGCTATACAAATATGACTAACCAATGTGCAGCCTTTTTTCTTGGGCAGAGGTATCATGACATTGTATAAGCATCTGTTATGTATATTGGTTTGTAAATATATCTGTTAATGTGCTAATATGGATGTTCTACAGTGAAGGCATAAGTCCCATGACCTTGTAAGGACCCCAGTTTCGATGCAGATATTTTTTTCTTTATCCACAGGCACTGGATTTGATCCGAAGTCTCCCATTTCCCAAGGAAACTTCTGACAAGAAATAATATAAAAATATTTGATAAGCAGTCCATGTGCATGTTAGACAGCACCACTTTTTTGTTTTGATTTGATTTTTTAAAAATTTTCTTTTGCAAACAGCCTTCAAACATTTTCGGTCTACTTAAGTCAATCCTTGACTGCCTTCTATGAAAGGCCAGATGGCGAGCCTGGCCACACTAGTGCAAAATCAGCAACAATATTCCAGCTTAGTTTCTGGTTGATATACACAGCAAAATGAACACAGCACAGCCAGAAGGAAGTGGTGATCACCTGCTGAGGGAGAAGCTAGGGGCAGTCTGGGTATGGGACCACCTAACTGTGGTTTTGTGCATGGGTGATGGACTAGAACAGCTTGGGATGTTACAGCAGAGTGTTTTACCTTGGGAGATGTTGCTTTTTAGGAGGTTTCGGAGACTGGAAGCAAATAAGGGGTTTAAGGGTGTCAGTGATACTATAAATATGATTTAAAGACACAGGTCATCTTAGGGTCTAATATTTTATGGCCATTAAGTCACACTGCATTTAATTAAGTCAAATAAGCATAACAGGCAAGGTATTTTACTTGCCCTTAGCAAAAGGAGGAAATTAAACATTACTTACTTTTCATCAAGCTTAGCTGCATGCGTGTAGAGCAGTATCAAAAAGCAATTACAGTAGTATAAATTCTGCTGGCCTGAAGAGCTAATTAAAATGATGTTTGAAAAAACCCACTTAATCTGAATGAGCTCTTGCATTTTGAATAATAGATTAGAAACTTTTACTATTATTCATTTGCTCTTTCTAGTGCTTTACACACATCAGAGATTCATTTTCAAAAGATACTTACCTGCATTTGAGTGTGTTGACATATTGAAAGAAGCAGAAATGATTTGCTGAAGGTGATAAAATGGGCCCATCATAAAGCTTGGAGAAGCTTCTGGACCACAGCCGTCCTTGGGAACTTTGGCACAAATTTCATCTTGACTGTAATTTCATTCTGGACTTTTGCAATGGATTTAGTTTTTTCCTCTGAAGTTTCACAGAGAGAAAGTTGGTGTTCAGATGATCATCTGCTGCTGTTTGTGAAAGGTTCTAGAAAAGCCAGAGCTCATATTAGACAATAAACAGCTAATCCATATTAGGTTACTCTGATAGCTATAATAAGTCAGGATATGAAGCTAGGCTGAAGACTCATTGACTGATAATTCCATCTGACTAGATTTTTCTCTGTCTCGACAATGTCTCTTTGTTGTTTGACTTTAGTCTGAACAGAGAAAAGGAGTTTAAGGAGAGATTACAGAATTTGGGCTGTGTTTTTGGATGCCCTTCTCCATGGCTGGGTGAATGGTGTTAGCTATACTCTCTCTGAGGGTCAGAGCTATATTTATCACTCAGGAATTGTGGGCATGTGAATTTGTGCTCTGACCAAAACAGTGCTTCAGTCAACATGTTTCTATTTCATGATGTACGCACTTGTTATTTTGCTACTATTTACTCATAATTTCATTTTTTGTCCTTTAAACAAATAAGTATCTTCAAAGGAAGAACTAGATGTTTAAAGAAAGGTTTTCTCAGGGTGTTGTTTTATTAACAGAATGACTTACATTAGCAAATCAGTAGAAGGAGTGGTAACGTGAACCAGCATATTGAATTTTACTCTAGTGATCTGTATTCCAGAAGGAAATCCTGAGAAGCAATCACTGACAATGGGACCTCAATTTAAATTAGAAAATAGGCAGTATGCTGAATGCATATAGAGCATATGGAAGATTAAATGGAAGTGTTTGTTTGTGTTCATAAGGTAACCAAGACATTAAAAATGGGCTCTACAAGTAAGGACTACAGAAGCTGTGGTAATGAAAACAATAATTAATTTAATTTAAGTTGCTATTCCCAGGGCAGCTGTAAATTGATGGTATTAATTATGCAACAAACCTGTCTGTAAATTGATGACATAGGAGCTCGTGGAAGTCATCTAGAAAAAAATTTTCATTTTGAAGCTTTTTGACAATATATTATGCAGCTGCCAATAGCCACCAATGGATATTCAAAGGTTATTTATATTAAACTCTATAATTTGTATTCTTCAAAGAACTAATTAATGTGAAGGCTGCAGTTATAAACAATCAGTTATTTTGTGTGCATAAGATTGATTATATAATACAAACCAGAATTCCTTAGTATTGAATTCAGTAGATATCATATTTGGTGTTCTTCTGCCACTGTAACTGTATTGATTCAAGTGAATTCCAGCAGCAGGGAATGTATGGTATTGAATTACCTCACTGTTGCTACTGTTTGTGGAGAAAAGATGATAAGAATTTTCATATATCTTTTTATATATATTTTGAATTTAATCTTATTTATTTATTTTATCTTTTTAAGCTTATTTCTTATTTTATTTATTGTTTACCTCTCCATATTAGAGTGGCTATTAATAGATGTAATGAAGTGCTGGAAGTCTAGCATTTCTTTTCAGCTCTTCACGTTTAGAAACATCAGAGAGAGAGAAAGATGGTAAATGAGATGAGTCTATGAAAAAAGGTGCAAAAATATTTTTTCTACCTTAAAAAAGGAAGTAGTATGTAACAGTTCCTTCTGCTTCACATTGGTCAATTAAAATTGAAATTTTAAAATGTCAGATTTATTTTACTTATTTTTAAAAAAAACCTATAAAATGAAAATAAGCACTTAAAAATAATTTAAAGTAAGAAGTATTTCTCTATTGTTTTCTCCCAGTGGAAGTGTTTGTGTTTTCTGGGTACTCACGTGATATTTACTTGAATAGGTTTCTGTGAAGCAGCTTAGATTGCATGACCAGTTTTACCTGCTGGAAGTTCCTGTTTCTCAACTACTTTGAGTGAAACTAAGAGGAGCACAGTCCTGTCACTGCTTAGTGCAGTATCCAGCAACTTAAAACTGTCTGAAAGGCAGTAATTGTATTTGTTTGTGTATACTTTATAAAGTCTAAGAAAATAATATGCACTAGGGGAATACAAATGATGCCATGATTTAATGGCATCTTGCACCTGAAAAAAAATTGTTTGTCCACTTTTATGTATTTTCCAATCATAGTTCTAACTTGCAGTTTTGGTGATTACTTCCACAATGTCTTTAGACCAAATACAACAAGGTTTTCTTTGTGTGTTCTTAAATTTTTCTGCCAAAGCAAGAAAATGGAAAGTGAAGGGTAAGACACAATACAAAATTAGGTGATAGCAAGATCTCTCCATTACTGTGCAACAGCCTGGAGCCTCAAGTCTGATTTCTTGTTTGTATTTCCTTGTTACAAATATGCAGATAAAATAGTGGGAGTTTAGCAGTGCTGCTGCATTATATTGGAATTTGCCATAAATGTGTTTGTGTTTGGGCTTGCTATTTGCACACTTATTCCCTCTCTTCCCTTTTCTTTTATAAGGAATATTTTGTCCTCTAACTCAAGAATGCCCAGTGGTACAGGACTGCTTCTGTCAAGTGTCAAAACAAGAGCATGAATAGAGGGTGAGGTAGAGGGGGGAAATATTATTAAAGACAACCAAGGTAGCCAAAGTCATCAGCTGCACTTCCTAATTAGAGAGAGAAGATGAAAGCAAAACTACAGATCTTCAGGAGAGCAAAGGCCATCTCTAGCTGATTTTAGTGTAGACCCAGGTACTGTGTAAGACTGCAGTGAATGGTGCCAGCAGTGCAGAAATCACTAATGGTAATGTGATGGGTGCTCCTGTCTGTGTGCAGGTAATCCTGCACCTTGAGGGCACCTGTGGGTGCAGCAGGTGCTCGAGGGGGAGGCTGTGTCCCTGGCTGTGTTGTGGGGACTTCCAGCTGCTGGCTAGCAAGTACATCCTTGAGTACTGATGGTACCCTGTTAACTTTTATCAGGAGCAGGGACTTAGTGTTTAATGTGCTGGCTAATCATATTTTAAAATTGTGTTGCTCTTTTATGAAAAGCGATGATCAGACTGAAGCACCTTAGCTCCTGAGAGAAGGACAGGGTTGTTGTTTCTCCTTCACATAAAATAAAAAACCCGAGCTCCTTGCATGGTGGAGCATTTAGCTGTATCTCTTTTGCTGTTGATTCAGGCCATGCATTACATATTCCAGTGCTTGGTCACTTGTGTGAAATAGAGGGCAAAGTAAAAGTAGGAGAGTACCTTGTACCTGCACACCTGGATGTATCTGAGAGAGCACAGTACTTCGAAATTGTAGAGGAAAGAGCAGATGACAGCATTTGTACAAATAACCTGCCTCTGTTTTGCCCAAGCACTCCAGGAGGCAGCTGTTAGTAGAAGTAACTAATATTTGCTTAGAATTTTTTAAAACTGGAGATCTGTGTCCGTCATTTTAATGTTCTGGCCACAAGATGATCAAGTAATGTAAACCATAATTCCATAATTCTAGTCTGTTCCAATGGATGTTCCATGATTCCTATGGATGCAAATTACAAAAAAGCATTATGAGAGTCATAGCTCTTCAATTTGATTCACTTTAAACAAGCAAGCAAGCAAGTAGGAAAAAAAAAAAAGAGGTCATAATCCTGTTTTCCTATATGATTCATGGTTCAAGCCTCTGCATATTAGAGTTCATTGAAAAGACAATTAACAGTCATAAAGAAAATCAATGTACACCATAGTTTTGAATCAGAAAAAGGAATTGTTTTATGCCACCAAGTAGTGGGAAAGTCAGCATGTCAGGTTCAGTGTTTTGGGGTGTGGCTCCCTCTATTTACCTTGTGAAGGCATGTGCAGTTCCTCTTCCTGACATCTGGCAAAGCAACTGAGTTTTCCAATGATGTGGACTTCTTTTCCCTGTTCCATCTCCTGTGAAGGAGATGGAAGTGATCAAAGAGCACTGTGATAAAATTGAACATTTAGGTGAAATTGACTTTGTTTAGTTTCTCTTGTCTTTGCTGCATTCAGGCCCTAGAGAGGGAGAAATAAGCAGACAAGCAATTAGTTGGTGTATGTGGCTGAAAAGCCCAAAGAAAATGGAGAAGATACTTGAATCACTGTTTGTTCCAGATATTGCTCAGAATTAGCTGCATTTGCATTAGAAAATGTGAGCATCTTTTGCTTTTTATTTTGCAGAGCAAAGGTTTTCCAAATTGGGTTTTTGTTAAGCAAATACTCTAGGGGCTATAATTTGACTACTGGTATAATTGAATTGTTGTCCTACTAAAGTGGAGTTAAACAGAGATAAAAACAGCCTTGAAATGGATTGAATATGGTTTTCTGACTTTGTTATGGAAAATTGAAAGGATAGCAAGCTATCAAAGAGAAGTTCTCCTGTTTGCTGTGCCACACCACTAGAACATAGAGAATGTTGATAGTATAACCAAGGCAGTATTTTGTCTGTTAAATAAGGGTTTAATACACAATTAGCCAATTAAAAAAACCCACCAAAACAATGACCAGTATAGTTTATAACAGGCATGTAAATTATGTAGATTAATTATTTCATGTTATTCATTTTATTTCAAGTCTCATAAAAATTTTCTCTATTTGGATAAAGAAGTTGAACTAATTTTGTGTTTTGTAGGTCACATCTCAAGAATCTGGAACCAAACCTTTGACCTTCACATTTGTACCATCTATTGGACAACTTCCAACTCATTTTGAGGTTGTGGATATCTCTAAGTTCCTTGTGACAATTCCAGAGGAACCAAAGGATCTGAGCAACCAAAAAATTGTAAATAAGGTAGATTTTTGTTTGCATTAATTTTTCCATGTTTTCAAAAGATAAAGGGAATTTTATTCTGAGCATTGCTGAACTGAAGCTCTTTCTCTTGAATGATTTTTTTGAAAAATCATTCAAGAGAAATTGGTTTAATTACCAATATGTGGAATCATTGTCCAAGAGAAGGGGGGTGTCTGCTCAATAGCTTGCTTGACCTTTGGCAGAGTTTCTATTGGAAGGAAACCCTTGATCATCTCAATTCTGTCCTCTGTCAGTCATGCAATGGCAGATAAGGGGGATTCCTTCTTGATCTTCATGACAGCAAGGGTGGTGTGCAAGGAGTGTTATCACATGGAAATTGACCAGGAGTTGTTCAGTGGATCCTGGTTTCAGGAAATGCCAGTGCTGTGGCTTCCAGAAAAGGTGCCAGTCCCTTTCATAGCTGCTTAGTAATGCATCAAAGGGGAAGTGAGCTTTTGGTTTTTGGAAACTTGTCTCTGTGGTTCCCTGCAATGGTGAAGCCAGCAGCACATCATTCCTGGCTCTCCTTCCTTTAGTCAACCCTTTGTTTGTTATTCCTTTCCTGCCTCACACCACTTAAAGTCCTCTTATTTTATTCCAGGCTGCTTTAAAGACTACCACAACCCCCAGGTTAATATTCATGCTTATGGCAATTCTGCTTTTGTGTAGCAGCTCCTTCCCTGGGACACTGCTGGGGCTTCAGTTCTGGGTGCTCTTCCATATTGTAAACTTTTCACAGGAGTTCACAGCCCTCTGACCTGAACATGTTCAAGCATTTCAGTGTCCTATCTGTTGAAAAAGGGGTTAGGTCTGGGCAAAGGATGGACAAAAGCAATACAGCTGCACAGTATTGCTTTTGTTATAAGTAATGCCCAGGGTAAAGCAGAATCAGGTCCTCCTGTCATCCATCCCCGTGTGCTTCTCTGTAGACAGAGGAAACTTTTCTGCAGTTGATGCAGTTGTGAGGCCTCCATAGCAAAGATTAGTCCCTCTTCTAAAATATCTAGAACCTGAACAATATTTCAACAACCAATATCAGATAATCAAAATAACACTGGCAAATTCATAATGGTGATATCCCCCTCTGTGGTACAACATTTTTTCAAAGAACTGTACTCCAGGACTCATGGAGCTGCTAGTGAAGTGGAAATTTCTAATTACCATGTTCCACAAGTGGCATTCAAATATGAGCCCCATCTGGAGGCTTCCTCTTGCAATACACAATATGTCTATTCATTTACCTGATTCCTTCTCTGAGGGAAATATGATTTACAATAGCAGTTTTGATATTGAATGATTTAATGATGTGTGTGTTGTGTGTGCAGTCTGCACTATTCCTGCTTTCATCCAAAGCATGCTTGAGAACTGACATACTGGATGTGGAAATTGCAGAAAATACGAAGAACAATTGTGGTCTGTGCTGCGAAACTTGAACATACAGTAAAGCTCTCTGACCTCTGGGTCTGTTTGCTCTCTTTGGAGAATGCCTTGTCTTAAGGGCCTTTGTTTCTTCATTAATATGTATAGGTTTTGTCCCAGATTTGTCTGTCAGACTCCTCTGAGGAGCATTGTCTGCTCCGTGGATCCCGCGGTGGGGATGCCTTCCCATGGTGTCTGGTGTAGCGTGGTCTGACAGCTCATTCGGCTTGACTGCACCCTCCTTCTCAATTCTGCACCGGCCCTGCCTTGGCCATCGCTGTGCTCAGAGTCCCTGTTGCTCTGTCAGCTGCTGGGAAGGCAGCCCCCACAGCATTGGTTTGGGGGCTGGAAGCTGGGGCTCCCTGGGGAAGTGGTTTCTGCTGTGTACTCATGCCTAAATCCTTCATTTGCCTACTGCACTCTTGGTAGTGCAGACACAGACACTACTGAAAGCCAAAATTGCTTCACATTTTGGGGAACACAAAAAAAAAATGCAGTTAATTGGGATCTTTGTCCTTGTATCTTTTGCAGTCTGACGCCGTCTCTGATGAGCTGGTCTTAAAGAGTGGGGCCAAACAAGACTGTGTGTCCACTGTCTGTACTGACAGCACCCGAACGGCTTTCCAGTCCCTGGGGTGTAATTCAAGCAAAGGAGAAATGCAGGAGAATGACCTTTTTAAGGCTGAGTTTATCCTGATTACGGACTCCGGTGATGAAGATGAAGTAGCTGCTGCCTCAAACAACGTTCATCAGCCTTCCAATGGCTACAGTCCCATCAGTGCTCAGCTGCTGACCACATCCTGTGTTTCCCCTGGCACCGGGGCTGGGAAACCTCCTGGCAATGGGCACCTTCCAGCTGCTGCACTTTCCCACACTACTACTGATCCACAAAAACATCAGGTAACAAACTCTTTAGAGAGAACCTTTGCTTTCTCAACCTTTCAGGATATGGAGCCAGTTTGTACAGCAGCTTGGTCAATGTGTTCTTTAATTAGCATTTTCATTGGCCATTTCTGTAACATCTGGACTTTGAGGAGGTGACCCAGCACTTCTGACTTGCAGCCTCTCTGTATGATTCTGGTGTGTGTGTGGAGCAGATAAGGCAGATCTTTTCTTTAAGAGCAGCTCATCATAACAGCAAGTTAATCAGGATATGTTAGATTCCTAGCTAGTCTAAATTGGGTAAGGTCACTGAAATCAATGGACCCTCAAGATCATTTGAATTATTAGCATCAGACTTCCCAGACCTAAGTTCTTTCTTCTCCTCAGCCCTTTATGCAAGAGAAAAAGGATGTAAAAATCCTATTATTATGATTGTTGGTTGGTACCCCTGACTTTGCACAGGTGTAAGGAACTAATGAAGATGAAATTTCTATTTTATGTTGATCTTTATGGGTGCATTTATTGACTTACTAAATTTTAAATTCTCCCTGGGGCATTTCCAAAAAGGGTCTTTGAAATGTTTCATTTACAAAATGCATCAATCCAAACTACTACATGAAAAGTTTATGTCTCCCATCTTGGGAAGAACACTGATATCTCTTGAAGGGTGTATATGCAATGGAAAATTCCACCTTTAGCAAAATAGCAACATCCTTCTCACATGAAATAAATTCAGGCATTTCCTTTGACCTTGACTGGGTTACCATCAGTTGAAAATGCAATTCTTCACTGATAGCTTAAAAACAAATGTTAACCATGGCTACTTTGAAAGTGAGTAGGATTTTCTATTTTGTGCTGAAATACTTTTGCCACTCAACTTTTCATAAAATTCAGTGTCAGTTTTTGATTGAAGACATTTTGAGCAAGAAATCCACTCTGGTTTGGGATTCAAAGCAGTATGAAATGTTCATTTATTCTGAGAAACTCCCAGCGAAGTTAGTGAGAATTTTCCATGAGGAAGGTTAAAGGCATGGGTAAGCATACATAGAGGAAGCAGCCTGTAAGAGAATAGTCATCCTGAGGAAATAAAAATTTACTTTAGCAATGTTCACTATGCAGATTCTGTCAGACTTACTTGGGTGTTTTTTAAAAAAGCTTTCAAAGAAATTGACTGAATTTTGGAATACTATACAGGAGAGTTCCTATGTTGAATCTTTCTTAAGCTTCTGGTGATTTGATAAGTTAAGAGGGGTTTGGCTGGTGAGGTAACAGAAGATAAAGATTGCACAGAACAAGAAAAAGCCTAACTTTGCTAACTATTTGTCTGAACAGGAAGAGAGGCAGTATGTAATATGGGTAATTGCATATCTTGTCATTATTCTTTAGTCACAAGTTTTCAAGATTGTACTTCCACAGTCTTCATTATCTCAGTATCTTTAGCCATCTCTATTACTTCATAAAAAGATGTTTTTACTAAGCTGCCTTTCACTGTTGTTCTGGTTCTAACGTGTTTCCTAAGGCATCACTCCTTCTGACTTGTTACCTAATGAAGGATCATCACTTCTGAAAGGAAGGAGAATTATAAAAAGATTAAATAGATGCATGCTTTATCTGTTGGTACATTTCCTTTTTACAAAGGATTCCATATATGGGCTACCTTTTCAGTTCTTGGATTATAAAGGCAGTATCATGTTCCTTTTAAGAGTTATTGCATATAACATTACATTAACTAAAAGCATAATTAGACAATGAGTTTCCTGTCAGATGTGAAAAAAGCAAGGATCAGTATTGGGGACCATTGTGTTGCAGAAGGGATTATTCTAACTGACCCAGAGGGCTCATTCAACTTCATTAATTTCTGACTTTGTTTGAACAAAAGGGGAAAAGGAAAGCATTAAAAAAATTGGAAATTTCTGTCCTGTGAGACATAGAGGTCCTGACTGGTGTTGGAAAATGCCACGCTATTTTCAAAGTCTGAAAAAAATAATGTGTTGTTCTGATCACATTTGGAACTTTTTGGGAATAGTTAAATGTTTATATATTATGTTGGGGGTTTTTTTTCCCTTTCTTTTTTATTTTTTTAATTCATTATTTTTAAAAAAAAATTTAAATATTTATTTATTTATTTATGTTAAAGAGAGTCTAGCCATGCAAGAGAGAGTCTGATTGACTCCTGCCTTTGGGAATTTACCCTTTGGGTTGAGTGGGATGTCTTCTTCCCTGAATGTCAGGGCATGCGCTGAACTTGGAGAAATTTCTTGATTAGCTGTGGGGGATCAGTAACCAGAAGAATTTTTAGTTACTCCAAGTCACTTGACATTCCTATGTCCATTGAGTGTCATCTGGTTTGACTTTTCCAGACAAATAAGTCAGACAAACTCCTGCCATTGCTTGGACAATGCACTTTCACTGTTGGGAGAAACTGGACTGTTCTAAATAGCATTTATATTAACTGGGTCTCAGCTCACAGTCTGATTTACTGTGTTGTCTCCAGGGATTTTGTCAAGTTTTCCACAGTTTGCAGTGCTTTCTTCTGACTTTCTAGTTCTCAGGTTGCAGTCTTTATAGGTAATTTGTTTTTATTTTTTCCTATCTATAAGCAGGTTCTACTGAGATCAAAGCATGGTTAACTGGGCCCAGGATCAGGAATAAATTGAAGACCTGATTCACTCAGACACAATTTCTGGCTTTTGGGCTCTTAGTTTGCACACCCTTTCCCTTTCCTGTTTGACCAGCATATCTTTCAGGTCTTGCTGGTATAACCCACTACATCTTTTGTGCCCTTCCAAAACAAAGTGATCTCACCAGAATGACCATTTTCCTTATGCCCAGATCAGTTCTGCCATTTCAAATGTGCTGAAGGTCTCCTGGGCAAAGTGCAATACTAGTATTATGTCCACTTTGATAATTCTGGAATGATTAACTACAAGGTATCAAGATCTTTTTCGAGAGCCTTTATCTCTTAGTGCTAATGTAACATGCCACCTATTTCAACTTTCTTCATACATTTTTAGGACTGAGAAGAGAAAAAGGCTTACAGTTGATTCACAGACCAAAGAAACACAAATCTGCTTTGGTCACTCACTTTTTCTCCAGTTCACCTAGAGGAGGGTTTTAAACCAGTAGAGAAACTGAACAGAAAAAAAAAATCCACTGATTGCGGGAATTTATTATATCCTGCCTGGCACTGTTGAAGCTGCAACTATAAAGACATGCTCACTTTGGTGGTCAGCAACCCTCAAATTCAAGAGAGATGTGAGGAACGGAACAGGGTCCAGCCCAAAGGTGTAAATACATCTGTGGCACATGTGAGCTGAGGCTGAAGGAGCTGGCTTTACTGACTCTCACCAAGAGGCAGCCAAGGAGGCACATAGGAACTGCCCAGAACCACTTGTGGGGCAGTTATGGACATGAAAGAGCCAAACTCTTCTCTGCAGTGCCAGGTGAGGCAGCAATGGCTGCAAATCCCAGCATGGCAGATCCCAACTGGACATCAGAAGCAGCTTCCTCAGTGGGAGGTGGTGCAGCCCTGGCACAGGCTGCTTGGGGTGCTGGAGCTCCATCAGAGCTCTGGCGACTGGGTGAGACACAGCCGCAGCTGACCTGAGCCACTAGTGCTGGTGAGAGCCCTGCTTTGAGTAGGAGGCTGGACTAGATGACCTCTGGAAGTGACTTCCAACCAACTTTGATTATAATTTCCTGATGCTGTAAAGAAGAGGTTGATCATCTATATGTGTGGTTATTAATACTGTGTTACAATAGCAAAATAATTTCTGAAGACTTGATTAATGGCTCAATTATCTCAGCACGTAAATGTTCAGTGGTATTTAAAATGGAAGAATACTGCAAAATGTCTTTATCTTACTTTCAGGAGCATATTTGTCATCTGCTACCATGAACATATTTGTAGCTGCTTATAAATCTCTCTTATTAAGTCTTAACTAATTAGAAGTCACTGCACATCCTGTACTTTTATTATGAAGTTTCATATTTTTCCTCATTTTCTTTTAATCTTTTGTCTTTGTAAGGGAAATTTATCTATTCTATTTTGAAATGTAGAGATTTCATACCCCAGCTCTGTTTTGGTAGTTGATTAACTTCCAGAATTCATTATTAAATTCAGGAGGCTGCTCCAAATTATCAGATTTATTACCACACAGTTTTTCAACTCATTAAATAATTTTTTCTTTCATGACAAATTTAATAATAATTTTTTCATAATGATTAAATTCTGGTAAATTATCCTCAATTTCCAGTATTTTAGCTTCTTCTTAATTAGCAGCACTTCCAGCAAGAGACGTAATTTCTCAATCTAGTAGAAAATATGTACAATGATATAAACAACTTTCATTTTTTATATTTAGATGTTTACCCTGTATACATCCATTGACATTCCAGTTTGAAACGGGACACCTTAACACATGTATAAAACAAGCGGAAGTTAGTGTTGTTGTAAAAGCATTTGGATGTTTTGTATTTATTCTTATAAATGTTCCTATCAATGCTTTGACCTGGCTTTTCTGAAATTACCTTATACAGAAAGTTCCTTTGGTTTAAAAGGCTTGCTGTTTGTATGGTATCACTGAGCAGGAAGAGCTCACTGATTTTAAATTTTAAGAGCTAATAGGATTTTGAAGTGTGTGTTTAGCCCATATTTAGGCGTAGTTTGGCCCTTGAAAGCTTTTAAGCCTTGCTCATTTGTCTCAGCTTCTTCCAGTGTGTGCTCTCACTTGAAAATTAGTTGTTCTGTTCTTATTTTTGTTTTGTGATGTATCAATACTCTATTACATAATAATAATCATAATCACCATCACCATAATTCCTCTCTATTATGGGTAAGACATATGTATTAAAAATAAAATTCATAGGCTGAGCCACAGCCGTGAGCAAGATGTGTGTTGAAACTGAATGGCATAATTGTCTTTTATAGAGCTGCTTAATATTTTCAGGGTATCTAACAGTAGTTAATTAGGTGTTCTTATA
The DNA here is from genome assembly GCA_013400775.1 of Chaetops frenatus. NCBI lineage: Eukaryota > Metazoa > Chordata > Aves > Passeriformes > Picathartidae > Chaetops > Chaetops frenatus. The sequence continues at coordinate 138,400 of VZTR01021388.1, read as the reverse complement.
TTTACATCAGGTTTGATGAAATTGAAGTCAATTTCCCTGCTTTCAAATTGCTCAGTCAAATGTTAGGTGACAATTTGTATCCTTTTCGTTTTACAGTTGACTTTAATCACTATTTCATACTGATATGTTTTATTCATATTCTGTATACCTCAATTTTTAATTTCAGCCTTATAATAACTTGGAAGATTTTGAGAGAATTTCTTTCTTTAGAAGCATGAGACTGTATAACAGGTTGATAATATACTTGTATGCTCTAATTAGTTTTGACAAATCCTAATTAGAATAGACCCAAGAAAAAAGACACTCATGAAAGGGCTCATTATTGTTTTATTAGTGTATCGAAATACTGTGGAGAAGGGGATAAGGACTCCTACATGCCTGCAAACTGTCAAATGCTCTGCTCTGTGAATGGCAGGAGAAGTGAAAAGCAAACTGGATGCCTGATTTAAGTAGTTCCAAGCAAATTTCTCATTCTGATATCACAGTGCTGCAGAAGGGGTTGTTTACTGAATGAGAAAAAGAGAGCTTGAATCCTATTTTCAGAAAGGCTGCTTTCCACTGAACTGGCAAAGTGAGATGGGACACTATTGCAATTTTCTTACCTATTGTGTTTATATAATATGGATGGCATCACATGATTCCAGACACTCATGGCACTACTGTCTTGGGTCTCACCGAAATTGAAAAATACTGTAGCTTTAAACCTTGTTTATGTCAACAAATTGGAGGTGTCATAAACCCAAAGTACCACATACCTTTTCTGCCTCAGCCACCTCCTCATGCGGACTTTATCCATCAGACTGTATGTCCAAGTGTAAAACAGCTTTTAACCCACACAGCAGTACTAATGGAAATCCCATGCGCATGACTACAGGACTGTAATGTGTGGTGTTTAACTGTTCCACAAGTTCCACCTATTTTAACAATTCTGTTTTGTTTTTTTTTTTCCCTCTCCAGTTAATTTCTACTCTTTCCACCTCTGATCATCTTTCCTCTAAACCACCTGCTGTCCACTTAATTTCTCCAATTAATCAGAAAGTAGCATGCGGTGCCATGGTTAAAATGAATCAAGCCTCTTCGCTGGAAGATTCCTGTAACAATTGGCAGTCAGCAACTCGGTTTTCTAAGCAAGACTCATCTCTCTACTTTCAGTCTGCTTCCCATAGTTCATCTCCCTCAATGTCTAAAATATCCTCTTTTGCATCAAAGAGTTGGTACTCCACTCCTCGATTGTCTGATAACCTACGAACATCAAGTCTCTATAGTCCTGGCTGTGTTTGCAAAACTGAAGGCTTCACCACATCCTGTGTTCCAGCAAGGAGTCCAAACCGTTCCTCCAATCCTCCATGTTCAACTGAAATTCGAGGATCTGTAGCTCAGTCTAAATCCCCCAGGTCTTCTAAAAGATTGAATGCTTTGTCTCCTCTCCCTGTACATATAATAACACATTCATTATCTCCTAGCCCTAAACCTTTGTCTCCACCCTCTCTTTATGGGTCCTCTTCGACCATATGTAGTATAAATGAGCCTTGCACACAAACATTATCCAGAGGAATTTCAGCCAAGTCAGGAGCCAAATCCCCTCTGCCAACCAGACTGACTCTCTTAACTGCTATTTTGAGATCAGGCTCCTCTCAGCGGAGACCACTTTCTCCTGCTTCTTGTCCCACATTTTCCCCTAGCTCTCTTAGTTCCTCAACACTTGCAATAGATCAAAAGTTCAAAACAACTCCCCCAACCCCCAAGAAGTCTGTTTCAAGCCCTCCTATAAGGCCAGATTCTCCCAGCAAAGAGGATTATTGGCTTTCAGGATGGGTTCAGCATCTGCCCTTACCTTCCAAGCCTCATCCCACCCCTCGAGCGAGGTCCCTTTCTCCTAGAAAGCATCTTCCTGTTCAATCACTTTCTCCAGACTGCCGAAATTCTTTGTCATCCCCTGTCTCCTCCCATAGGAGATCAGCTGCCTCTCCAGATTTGCAGTCTTCACTGCCTCCTCCTTGTGTCCCAGCTCCCTCTTCGTTTGCATACCCCACCTCTCCTTCTCCAGAAGGGCTGGGGTATTCTACCTTCAGGTCCCGGGCACCTCAGAAGTCTCAGAGAGTACACACTTACTCACCCATCTTTACTTGCCAGTCATATCCTTTGCTTTCTTCTACCAGTCTTAGTGGTGCATTGTCTCCCAGCCTAGAAAAACACTCATCTCCTTCCCCAAGTCTTTTGCACTCACCTTCTAGAGCTAAATCAGATTCATCCCAAACATCTGTTCAGGAGATCAGTGCCTCCTCTCCTACCCCTTCTAGCATCTCAGAGCAGTGGTCTCTCCCACAACCTCACTCTACCCCACTCCTTCCACAAACTGGTAATATTAATTCCCATCCACTGCGATTTAATTCTTCATTGGTGCAAGAAAATTTTAGGTCTAACTCCTCTCCAAGACCTGAGCATTCTGCCACCTCATCTGTGTTAAAGTGCAGATCTCCCATCTCAGACAAGTCACCAGGCACACTGCCATCAAGACCCAGAGAGCTGACTTCACCACAATCTTTTTCCCTGCCTCCTGGCCATGAAAACATCAAACCCAAGGTACTCTTGGTGCATGCTTATTTTATAATAGTTCTTTGTCCCTGTAGGACATCCATGTTGCAGAATACTGGTAAAATAAATGGGACATGGAAAAAATGTGGAAAAGGAACAGGTTTTGTACTTATAGTGAAGATAGTGAAAATGAAATCCTACCCTTCAAATTGCTAGCAATGTGTTCTGTATTCTAGAGAAGATGCTGTAGGAATCCTTTAGCATAAAAAAAGAAGATTCCTTATTCCTCAGTGAGATGATTTACTGCTAAAGATGGATTTGTGTCCAGTGGCTCTGATGTACATTTGGTACACGTATTTGTGAAGCTTGCCTAAATCCTGGTGTATCAAAAATCAACCATGAAGCGTGTTCTATTCACCCCATTCTAAAGTAAATCCATATGTGTTCCCAGGGAAAGTAATAGACATGTGGTGATCTTAGGTGCAGGGCTGAGCAAGAAGCAGTTTAATCTAATTGATGTGAACCAGCTTTTACTGATAAGTGATTCCCAAGCACCTCATCCTGCCTGTCGTCCTCACTTCCCAGGAGGCTTTCCTCAACCCAGCCACCCTGGGACCAGCCCAGAGGCACTAATGAGCTCAGCATGAGCAAAGACTTTGTGGCCAAGGGCCAGCAAGGGAAGACAAGGACAGCCTCCTGCTTCTTCCCTTTCTTTTGTACTCCTCTGATCCTGTTGTGCTAGACAGAGGATGAGGGGGAAAGAAAATCCAAGCTGCCTACAGCAGGAACTGCTGCAAATACAAAAGTCTCACACCTGGCAGATCAGCCATGCTCCTGCTGTTTGTCATCCATCCAAAGGCAGGAGGGCCATGGCAGAGTGAGAATAAGCAATGATGGCAATTGCTGCAGGAGGGCTTGGGAACCAGTCACACTGTAGATTTTAAGGTGTATCTCAAAAATGGCAAGGGAAAGGAAGGCAAGGCAAGGAAAGGATGTCCGAAACCATGCAGAAGGTAGGTGAAAACCAGAGGAACTGCTATGCAAAAAGGAAGAGTTAATTGCAGAAGGCACCAGAGCTGCAGGAGGCTTTCCAACCTCTTTTATCTTATCTTTGCGCCCTGTGCTTCCTTTGTGCTGTGTTCCCTTCCTCTAACTCATATCTGAGCTCTGTCCATCACAGAAAGCCTATCATAGTTTATTGATTTATTTGCTCACAGCACAAAATTACAGCCTGATCTGCCAGATCAGGTTGTGTCAGATGTGTTCCTAAGAGCTTGGCCATGGCAGGGGTGACTCAAAAATGTTAATTGGAAATGAGAGGTTAAAATCAGCACAAAGTAGCAATTGTCATGAATGGTTCTTTTAAAATCCAAACAAGCCAAGAGGAACTTGTGCTGAGCAGAGCTGTACAGTGTTGTTACACCCTGTCAGTATTAGTTAATGAAACAAAGAGAGATATGAAATTGTAGAAATCTTAAGAAAAAAAGCCCCCGAGAACAAACTGTAAGGCATGACCAAGCTTGCAGATTGCAAAATAGTTGCAGCTCCTACTAGGCTGTGCACTGAACACTGTGAGGTCTCTGGCCGTAAGGAAATTGTCTGCTTCTGGCACAGAGCTATTGCCTGGGTTTATATTTGCAGTGGTTGTTATATTCTTTCTGTCTTTCCTACTAATTCTGCTTTATCATGCAATATCGTGGCACTTTTGAAACTGCCTCACTATACCAGACTGGGAGAGTGTCCACCAGTACAACAGACTTGGACCAATAGTTTTGTCTAATTTTTAATCATGTAGACAAAACTGACTCAGCTGGAGATGTGGAAGACCTAAAATATCTAAATCCAATGCAGCTGGGTGTTCAGGGCAGGAAAGGTCTCTCATGGCTTTAAAACGTGAGTCTGAGGCTTCATCTACAGTTAATAATACTGTGCATTCAACACCTCCCTCCTGCTCTCCCTTATTTCCATCCCTAGATTATGATATAGCTCAATGAACTTTGCTGATGTGCTAATGGTAGCAGCCTGTGCTACTCCAGCCTTAAATCTCAGTATATTTCCAGAGAAAAAAGAAAAGTTCTGAGGAGAGACAACTTTAACATCCTAAGCAGCATTTAGTTCTCTTTAGTACTAATCAGCTCAGCTTTATAACTAGACAAAAAGCAGATTGCTTCATCTGATGACTGTTGATGCATGACAAAATCTTTCCATGTATGCATGTGCTAAGTGAACATCAAGGGAAGAAGACAGTATCTAGAAGTGCTTGCCTTTGGTGTGTATAATTTGGACATGCCAAATTAATGGCAATTTTTCAACCTTAATGTTGCTTCAACAGTCTTTGGAGCAACATTAAGACACACATTAACCCAACATCTCTTAAACCAGAATTCAAACATGCACCAGTTAATGCAAATCAAAGGATAACCTATTCATTTGTTTTACTGTTTGTGTATGTATATATGAGCATGTGCTTTCCCCTGGTTCATATTTGTTAATGATTTAAAAATGTGAATGTTTTGCCAAGTAAATATAAACATAAATCCACAGATCAGTGTGAAGTGTCAACTTTGGGTGACCACAGGAAATAAAAGGCCTCTCCCTAGACTTTGTAGATACTTTGATAGTGTCCTCTTGTAACTAATATAGCAAAATAGACAGTGAGACAGAGTAGGGACAGATAAATTCTACAGGAACCGTTGTTAAAATAACAACTTCTTGTTTTCTGGTTGAAAAAGCTTTGTAGAGGTTTCATGGGGTATCATTCTTACATATTCTTTGATTTTTCCTATTTGGATGTAGCTCAGGAATGCATATAGATCTACCTTAAGCAGTTGGGGAACAAACTGATTTTAACAACATGGAGCTCAGCACAGCTGCAAAACTTACTATAAAGCAGGAAAGATTATTCATGAGGAGCTCTATCCTACCATGGTTGGTCACTGATTTTAAGCCTTTATAGCTCATGTCTAGCACATTTTGTGGTGCCCTGTGGGTGTCTTAGGTGATCATTTGAACAAAAATCCAGGACATTTTCCCTCAAACTCCCCAGACTGACATATGCTCAAGCTCTGATGTTGGAATTGGTTTGCTTTTGACTGTACCATGGTGCAGGCCAGCAGACTTAACTGGCCATGGCTGTTCAAAATTACTGTAGATTCCTATGAAGCATATTATTATATTTATTTAAAAATTGAAAAAATACTTTTTAAAAAGGTGAAATAATGTGTAAAGAGACATATAGATGAGAAACTGAATTAAAGTATTTCCACTCATCTCAGACCTGCAAAAATAGCTCATGTTGCTCACAGGTTCTGTAGTATCTGGAAGTCATGAAGAACATGAAAGCATTATAGGAACTTTTACATTTTAACAGTCTGTTATGTCTTTGTTTACTTCATATAATAGTACAACTAACCTCAAAATGATCATAGTTCTCTTTTCATATATGATGCTCATTATATCATATGTAAAAGCCTATGGACTAGTGAAGATGTCTTTCATGTATTTCACATGTTGAATTATACAATTTTTAGTTCAATATAATTTATATTCAAACAAGGATACATTTTGTGAATATGCCTATTTTAATATTTGGAATTTGGTCTTCCATCTCAGTGATCAATATTTGATGTCTTATACATATAGTTTTTGTATATGCATAAATATATCTATGGAGCTATGCAGTGATGCTAAGTGTTCAAAGGGCAGAATTCAACTCACATGACTTTTGACATTTGAAAGTTACATGTCCAAGCACAGTGTAGGTGATTCTGTTACAGCTAGCAGAGAGAATATGGTGTATTTAGAAAATGATTTTATTTTACCTTTCCAGTTGCCAGCTTTGGGATGAGATTAATTCTGTAGAAATGCCTGTGATTATAAAAAGCATTAGTGTTTACTGAATAAACTGAATGGTAGACATCCAAGTTAGAATCACTAGATCTCATATGATTTACTATCCCATGGTCTAAAGACCCTCCCACCCAAAAATACAAGAAAGTTCAGTTCCAGAATTTGCATTCATCTGCTTTGTCAAGCTGTTCATTCAATGTGATTGCTGTGATTACTGACTTCTTGAATGACTCATTCTCCAGCTTCTGACTAAGAATGAGTCAAGTCAAAAGCAAACAATATTACGTACAGAAAGAATTAAAAGGTTGTGTCCTACACTATTTCAAGACAGGTATGCAGATAAATTTCTTATCTGAGTTGAAAGTTTGCCCACAGTGTTGTCATCAAGATTTTCAGAAGATATAAAGAAAAAAAAAGATAACAAAAGAATGACCCAAAGTGCAACATGCTGTTTTAGACTGTTACCTCATAATCACCAGTATTTACTGTTGCAGGTAATGGCACATTAATAAAATCTGACCTGATTAACAAATAAGTTTATTTCTGGCTGACTGTCACAGAAATAATCAATCACTAACTTAAATGTCTATTCTTGTGTGACTTTATGACTTTTTTTGGTTACATTGTTGCCTATAAGGGAACAATGTAGCAAAGCTCTATAATAATGATTATGATAATAATCATATTCTAGCAGTCATGTGATTAAGAATCCTAGCCTTGAACTAATAGAAGTGTAGAAAAATCTCATCAATCTTTTAAAAATTACTGAATTCAACCTCTGTATTTTCAAAGAGAATGTAAAAAAAATGGTTTGTAAAGATGTAAAAATAACTGGACAAACTAATATAGTCTAAAATATAAATTATTTTAGAATACTAATTTTTAAGTTTGATCTTAGAATTTTCATACCCAAACCCATATATTTTGTATGGTTTAGACTGACAGTTCTGTTAGCTTTGTTAGAGTGTGAAAGTTCCTATACTTATTTTGTTTGGGTGGTAGAGTTATTTATTCAGGAGATGAAAAGCTGCATCAAGATTTAAATGATTTATCCACTCACACAAGCAATCCAACATTTAAAGATCATAATCAGTCTCATGAGAGCCAATCACAGAAATCCTCTGATTTCATGGTTCACGATCACACCACTCAGCAGCAGTTGTTGAGGTGGATGTACTGACAGAAGTAGCTGAGCATTTTCATATCAAAGTACAAGAAAACTTGGGAAAACTTACAGCCTCTCCTGATATTCATGTAAGGGTGGTAGTCAGCAGAAAGTGGTTGAAGTTACTTTGGAAGCTATAAGGTAGAGGGAATTTGCTTTGCCCTACTTCATTCCTAAAAACAAAACATGTTCATTACAGGACTTTAAAACCTTAATAGAAATATTGGATTGTCTTCAAGAAATAGTTTTTCTAGGAAATACATAAGCATTGTTTTGTTGCAACATTGTGTCTGCAAGATGATTGGAATTGTCTTTCATTCTGTCCTACCTTTCCCCTTTCTTCCCTCTCTCTCCATCTTCTTCCCTTTTTTACTTCTCTTCCTGCTTTCTGGTTTACCCTTTTAGCAGTACAAGATCAAGACAAGCTACAAGGCATTTGCAGCAATCCCTACAAACACATTGCTTATGGAACAGAAGGTTAGTGTTTGCTCAAAGACATGGGCGTTGCATTGTATATGTGAGACCATCCAACTTCATGTACAAATTCTGACATTTCTGTTGGGGGATACTGCAGAATGTAAATTCTGGGAACTGACTACTCAGGATTATAATTCCAGCCAGTTTTCAGGGTCAGCCAATTTCACTGAAGATCGAAGACTTCCCTTATCTGAATTTCTGAAAATCAGTTTACTACAAGAAAGGAAAAAACCCAGTGTCCTAAAGGAATTTCCTTTTATAGCACCATCTCAAAATATATTTTTTCATTGGAAAGTGTCTGGAGCACTCCTATTCTGGGACCTAACAATTAGTAGATCTTGGTCAGTTAACAATTATTGGACAGCTGTGCTTATACCCATAAATTTAACATCCCAAAATATGCAATTTTGAACAACTGTCTTGTAAAACTGTGAGAACCATCCTGGCCATTGTTCTGATCTCTGTTGACTTTCATTCTTCCTGAACACTTTAGGAGCTAACCAGTAGGCCATTCCCAGTATGTAGTTTGAGGTAACAATAGTTTTCTATAGGACAGGCAGATAAATTCAAACCACAGACTTCAGTGCATTGATTTACTACCAAAGTCACAGTCAACAAAGGCTGGGCTGTATAGTCCTTATTTAGATAATCCGACTTTGGAAGTCAATTTAAAATTTAAGCTTTGCATGAAGAGTTCAAAATACCCATGGATATTTATTTTTAAAATATTTTTCCCAAATTACTTTTGATCAGAAGAATAGCTAAGTTTAACAAAAATTTTCTGTGATGATCAATGAGCTAAGTGTCTTGCATGTTTAAAGATGTGCTTAATTGTGCCAACATCCAGTTTGTAGCTTTATCAGAAAAAGCTTTCTGTTCAGGACCTAGTTGAGGAACTTAGCTTCCGATTAATTTCCTTAAGGATTCCTGACTACACATCTAAATATTTACTCACATATACAGCTCATTTGATTTCACTAGTAGTTTACAAAACCTAAAGGTATTGGTTAGGGCAAAGTTAAATGTGTACAAAATTTGAAAATGGTAATTTTTTTCTTGAAATATTACTGATTATGATCTAGTAATTATCAGTTAACTGCTATAAATCAGATTCTTTTTCAGAAAAAAAAAAAGGAGATATTCCTTTCTTTGACAATGTTCTTTTAGTCTTGAACGATTTTTTTAGTCCTTTGCATAAAAGCTGATCCTTCCCTTACTTAAATCTTGAATGCACTAATGAAGGTTATGTTTGCTTTATCTTGCAATGTGGTGCAATAGAAAAGGCTCTGTAAAGGAAAATAGCTGATGCAGGAGATTCTACACCCCTACAGAATGCATTTTGGGAGGGTTTTGTTTGAGCTGAAAGCCTATTAGCAGGTGGAAGAATTTGGTGGACTCCTGAAGTACAACTTCATGGCTGACTTCACCTGAAAGGCACTGTTTGTGCACTCTGAAACTGCACCACTCTGCAACCCAAGCCAGGTAGTTGACTCTGAGCAGGGTATCACACTCCTGATGTGAACTAGTGGGTTTATGTCGGCTGTCTGGTTACACTCTTTCATAAGAAAATGGATTCATTTTGATGGTCTTGCTGGCACTCTCTGGGGCATTGACTCACAACCTGCATGTTACCTATGCCCAACACATAAAACTGATTTGTGTAATCTAACGCCAGCGACTGTAGAAATAAATAATGACTCAAAAGATATCTGTGTTTAAATAGACTTTTGGTTATCCACTGATTTACTGAAAATCGTAGCCTTGGTGTATCCTTCAGTAGTGAAAGTGGTCATGTAGTACTAATAAGAAATCAATTCTCTGCTATAGGATTTGCCTTCAGGAGAGACTCTTGACTAATTAACATTGTAAGTGTATGTTTCAGCCTTGCCTGAGTGCATGCTTTCTCCCATCTTGGGAATTATGGATAACAATCTCCTATTGATCTGCAGCAGCACATAATTGTTGTGCTCCTAAACTAGTCCTGTTGTGTTAGCTGACAGAGTTTATGAGAAAGCATGAAGTAGTCACATGGCACACTCAGGCCCCATTGTACCAAGCCCTAATATCCAAGTATTCTCAAAAGTGTTGGGTGGGGAACTAGTGATACATTCTAGCTCAATGACAGTAATGATGTTGTTCCCATTTTAGGCAAAGCATTTTATGCACAGCATTAAAAAGAGAGAGATGTAAGACAATAAAATTTGAACTGCATAAGTGATGTTTTATTAACATTAAAATAATTATTGTATGATTAGAAATACAACATAATTTTAGATATAGTTTTTAGCCTAAGGTGCTAAAAAAAGTGTTTTGCTATGTGATTAAATTAGAAATGCCCATTGTCAGAAGTCAACCTTTTCCTACTATGTGAGCAATTATATTACTTAATTTAAGTGGTCATGAGAAATAAAATTACTCAGAATTGTGTTGTGGGTTATCCAAGTAACAATTCATCTGCAGTATTAATTTTATCCCATGACAGAAAACTGCCACTCATGTGCCATGTAAGATTCAAAGATTTTCTCCTGGTGTCTAACTTTCTTTCTCAAGTTTTCTTTTATGTTTGTGTAGATGCTTTAATTTAAACTGGCATTTTTCAACTTCTGCTTATGAAACCATTAGGCTGTCATCACCTTCCTGTTTTTTCTAGAACATGTTCTTCTTATCCTTCTGTACTCTTACTCAAAGAGAGTTGCTCAAGTATGTGCCCATTAGTAGAGAAGAAAAGGCTGATTTGCTGTATATGCATATACTTGGAGTAACCCAGAAGTTGCTTAACCTCATCAAATCTCCTCAGTGGCAAACTTCCCAGCTCTTTGAGTTTGTCTGAACCTGGTGTTTCTCACATCACCTATCACCTGCTCAGAAAAAGTGCTATCCAGGATATCTCTTGGAAGATTGAGCTGTAACTTCCTTCACAGCCAGAAGAACAAAACTTGTTTTTAAGGGACTTTTTCTCAGCCTGTTGAGGCTCTGTCGGGGAGCAGCAAGAGAGAGTTGCAGAGAGCTGAGATGGCAGCAAGGATGGCAGGACAATGTCCTTGACAGCAAGGGTGCAGCTCCACAGTGCCTGAGCAAGGATGGCAGAAATGCTGCTGATGAGTTGATGATAACCAGGATCAGTCAGCAGGGCCATCGCAGCCACACAACTGCAGAGCTGTGAGGCAGGTCAGACTATGATACTGAACTCCTCAGCCCAGTGGAGGCTAGGATCCACTGGCCAGAAGAGGAAGCTGAACAAGTTTAATATAGGCATAAGGCAAAAATTTTACAGAAAGAATTGATTAACCATTAGAAAAAAATTGCTGGAGACTGAAATAGGCTTTTTATCACAAAAATTGAAAAACCAAGACAGGACAACTTTCTGGCTCCTCATATTCCAGGTGGTCCTGTGGTTTAAAGATGTCATACTAGGTGAGCACTGTCATTCCCTCTGGCCTTATTAATGCTGAGACACTTGAGTCATCCTTCTGCAGACACACATTCTTGTGTGGGTTCTACAATGATATGGATGTGGTCACAGTCTAATTCAAAATTCCCTTCTGAATTGCGTATTATTTAAAAAGTAATGTGTCAATTAGTTAGAGGTTGTATTTATCAAATATCTACTAAAATGTCTTTCAGTAAAAATGGATAGATGAAGATTTTATTTCCAGGGGCTACAGAAAAATTCCTAACTTTAAATACCTCATATTAAGAAAGAAAGGCAATAATTTGTGCAGTTGTAGAGTGATAAAGGGCCTTATTTTTAATAATAACCAAATGTGCCAATGTAGGAGCAGCCTATGATCTCTTTCTTTCTTTCAAAGGCCTTGAAAATAGACTGTCTCTTAAAACAGCTCCAACTTCATCTTCAGGATTGTGTAAAATTTGAGGTGTAACCCAAAAATTGTTGTAGGCTTTGGATTTACAAACCAAAAAAGTTTTCTTTTAACAATTTAGTGGTCTTTGGTCTAGAACAAGGTCTATACGGGGAATCTGAGTTTGCTCTATTTGCCCAGCTACACATCCCCTCTACATGCTAACTGGGGTGAGTTTCCCTTATCTGAGCATCATTTTGTTGGAAAGGAAACATGGGCATACAGACTTGATGCTGCAAATATTCTGCTTAGACTTCCTTCAACCTGAACTGGGGATGAAGTGTGGCACATGTTACAACCAGGATGATGGAATATGTCATGAAACACCTGTTTCACAGCTGAGGCTTATCCCACACTTACCAAGCATTCTGAAAAACACTGTGTGTAACTGGCTGTGGATGGAAGAGGTGCAAATGTTGAGTCATCTGGATTGCATTTATCAACTAATGACAAGCAGACAACAGTAATTTCAATTCTAAGTAAAGGTAGAAAAAGTAGAACAATCTTTCCATATTTTGCTACACTTCTTGGAAAACTCCAAAGACCTGGTAATTGCATCCCATTAGCTATAAAACGGTCTATAGGCAGTGCAGCATATTCCCCTTGTGAAAAAAAAAAAAAAAAAAAAAAAAGACAATGGTGTTTTCCTCTTCGTGCAAAAGGTAAAAGAGGGTATATTGGGTTTTGGATTTGGTGGTGGTTTTTTTTTGTTTGTTCTGTTGGTTGGTGTTTTTGTTTTTTTTTTTTTTTTTTTTTAAATGAAAAGGAAGAAATGCAACTGAGGACATATGGCAGCATTCAGCTACACTGGAGACCCAGTTTTAAGTTCTTGCCCTTAGAAAACTCTTACTGATTGTATTATCAAAAATCCATTGCTATAGGAACTGATCATGGCAAATGCAGATACAGGTTGCTCCTTGAAATCATATAGCAGGAACCTGGAAGCCAATTTTTCTTATTCTCAGATGATTGACCTAACTGCTGGACAGTTGTCTATTATCAGGAATGTCAAAACTTTATGGACCTGGAAAGCATTTCTGACAAGACTTTGTTGACAATATTTTGATAAAAATAGATTTCAATTTTCCCCAAATGCTTCTGGTGTGCACTTACTAGGTGAATTTCTTGCATCCAGATTATGTGTTCACATCAAGGTTTTTCTCAAGGCTAGAGATAAACACCTCATGGTAGGAAAGAAAGGCAATAATTTGTGCGGTTGTAGGATTAAATAAAAGACCTAGTTTGTCTGTAATAATAATCAAATGCACCAATGTAGGAGCAGCCTATGAGCTGACTCATTTTTCACAGGCCTTGCAGTTTTCAGTATTAATTATTTTACAGGACAGAAAATACCAGTATAATTTCAGTAAAATTTTCAGTATAATCCCCCAGAATCTTCAAGAAAGAAGTTAAAGGAATTAGTGGTATGTGAAGTTCCATCATACAGTGGGGTTTTTTTGCATGTGCTGAGGGCTTAGCAAAAGATAGTGATGGGAAAAATATGCTCAGTCCAGGGTTTTCACAATGCAGTAAGAAGAAAGCTATGTCAGATCTAGGTCACAAAATTCACTTTTTCTATTGATATGGTACGTTGGTGGATGAACTAATGTTCTATTTTCCCTATATGTTGCCTGGACCTTTCAGTCTTCTAACAAAATACTGGAGATTGTGTTTGGATCATTTACCAGTATCCTTGCAGCTCTGATACAGTTTTAGTAATCAAAAAGAAAGAAAGAGGAGGGAAGGGTTGTAGTCATCAGTGATGACAATGCCACAAATGCATCACACACCCAGAGCTGCCCTTTTCAAGGGGAAAAAAAATTAGTGGTCCAGCAACTGGTTATTTAATTTTAATTGCTTTACGTTTTCATTATCTAAATTACAATCTTCTTTTAAATTGTGGTACTACTGTTGTTTCATATATAATCAAAAATTTGAATGTCTAAATAAGAATGTTCCACTTCTAATATTGTTAGGTCATCAGCATAGGAAGCGAATCTTGAATACTGTTTATAGCACTAATCAGCAGTGTGTAGATAGCAGTACTACTTTAAATTAATCATAACATTTTTGCATGATGACATCAGTAATTTTGAAAAAAAAAGTAGTTGTACATTTTTATCTTGATTTTTTCTATGTGGAAACATTAAAATTAAAAAGAAGGCATGCTGGAAAAAAATGAGATGTGTTTTGAAAAGCTAACAACAGATAAAACAGAATAATTTCTCTTTATAGAGGTGATAAGGATATATGAAGTATAGTTTCCTGTTTTTCTTTGGAGGACTCAGCTGTTCAAATAAGAAAAAATGAAAAATAGGAAAAAGAAAAAAAGAAGAATTAAAGAGGTGAAAGAGTGAATAAATTTAAATTATTGATTTGAAGATTAAAATTTTCTTTTCCCAAAGGTACAGAAAAGGAGAACACTGCAGCTTTTCCTAGTGTGGCTCCTGCATGTTGGTTGGACTTTGGAGAGCACAGACCTTGGTGCTGTGCTCACCTGAATTCCTTAGTCGCTGAAGGCTCCAAAATGGAAACATATTTGGGAACTCTGTTTCTGAAACTGGTAGATTCTTAAATTAGCCAGTCTTGGTTCTGAACAGAGATTTTTGGATATAGCTGTAATTCCTCTAGAAAGATTCTTTCAGATCTTCAGGGTAGTTGTTTCTTAATCTTGATTTTGTTCACTCACTCTTCTGGAGAAGTGAATATGAAACAGAAAAGCAGGTTTTTTGGTAAAAATTCATTTATTATGTTTATTATCTTACTGGTTTCTTGGGTGTTTTGCGAAGCTTAGATCTTTCCCCATTCCAAACCCATGATTGTTTAAAAGTTTTCATTTTTCCTAACTCACATTCAAGCTCATCATCCCTCTACATCAGGCTGCTTTGTCAATCCTGATCCTAATAGGTACTGAAATGAGTCTTCTACTTGATTTTATTGCTTATTGAACCAGGGGCACTGTATTTGAGTGCAGTGCTGAGCACTCCTTAGCTGAGCCATCCTTTTCAGTAGGACTGTCTGTCTCTTTGAAACTCTAGCTGGGTAACAATGATGAGTGAGACATCAGAGATGAGAGAGACTATTTATCTTTTCATGGTCTGTCTTGGGATAAGATTACATTAATTTCTGTATATCAAAGTGAATCACTTTTTACCCTTTGAACAACAAGTACTCTAAGGCCAACACATTTCTCAAGAGATAGAGAGGAAGGAAGAAATGTTTGGAAAGCAACTACTTTTAATTTTAGTAGAAGACATGGTTTTCCATAAATGTGCTTTCGTGCAAGATAATTTGTGGATGGTATTAGAGTAATGTTAAAAGTAAATGGTCATTAACTTTTTGCTTAGGTGTACACAGATGTATGCTGCCAGTAGCTGGACAAGGAAAGGAATCAATTGTATTCAGCAAAGTAAAACTCAGAAATAAGTGTGCTTATTTTCTTTTTTATTTTTTAACGATTCTGACATTTCTGTCACAGCTCCACATATATGTCTCCTGTATTTGGCAGCCCTCATGCCCACCTCAGTGGGACCAGTCCATTCCCACAGAATCCCACATGCAAGAAAAAGGGTTTTACTGAAATGTTCTTTCTCTTCTCTTACGCTTTAAAAAGAATTTAACAAAATGAAACCTTACAAAAACATAATGAGTTAAATAAAAAAACTCCACAAATCCTGCAGTTCCCTTCCCTGTAGTCCAGCTTCAGCAGACACATCAGCAGGCTTCCAGAATAATTTTTGGTCTCAGCACGATGTCTATTTGAAAATCACTTCAAAGCAAAAACTGGTGATGGCAGGGAGAATATGCCTCACAGATGCTGAAGCTGAAAAGGGAACTGAGCAGTGGATTTCGGCTTTTGAGGGTGTTTTGTGACCCTTATAAAGTGAAGGGATTGGCAAAGTGATTTCCAGTGTTCTCAAACCTGCTCCAAGTACTGGTGTAGGAAAGTGAGCAGTATAGTCAAACACGCGAAGCTTGTGTTGTGTTGTGTTTTGTTTTGGAGAGATTACATATCTGCTTAGTGTAAGATCACAAATAGAGTATAGAACGTATTTTGCTTCATACATTTCTGATTTCAGGCTAAAACTCAAGAATGCCAAACACTCTTTTTGTTGCAAGGTGAAATCACCATCCTCTTTAAACAGGAGACACTTTTGACAGAAAACATCCACTGAAGGAAAAGAAAGTGGCTCCTGTGTGTTTGGGTCCCTGCCTTGTCCAGCTGCTCACAGCTGGTGGCTCTCTGGTGTCATGCAGCAGGCAGCCCCCAGTACCTCTGTGGCACACAGTGCACACTCACTGTGTCACATTTACTGTGAAAGAGAGGGCATTGTTGAAAGAGAAGGCAATTTGAACTGGTAGTTTCTGATTTTCAGAAGTGGAGATGATTCATCCTGCTTGAATACTCTCTTCTCTGTAAACTCACATCTACATTCTGAATCAGGTTTTGGTAACCTGAAGAGCGTCACTAAGTCTGTAATTTCTTTTTTTTTTTTTTTTTTTTTCCATCTTTCCATGGTGAAAGAGAAAGTGCCACCTTTGGAAACAGAGTATTGCAAAAAGTGAATGTTTTCTTGGTTTTTAAAATTTTCAACTCAGTATGACACCAATACCTCTTGAATTGCAGGCATTAGAAGAGCCGACCAAGCCTGCTAGTGTGACTGAAGGCACTGCTTTGGACACTCATTCTGAGGTAGTGATGTTATTTATCTTTCAGATCTATATTTGAAAGCAAAAAGCAAAGTTTAACTGAGTGATCCATCCTCTCTTTTCAGATGTGCTCCCCTGCCCAGCTCAGACAACAAACAGAAGAGCTGTGTGCTGTCATTGATCAGGTCCTGCAGGACCCCTTGACTATGGTAACCCATCAGTTTATGGAATGGGCTTATTCTCTTCCTTCCCTTTTGTCTCTTGCCATTAATATGCCCGTTTTCTGAAAATAATTTTCCAGCGCCGGTGTGAGTCTTCTCCAAGTTTTCTGCAGATGAGCATGGAGTCAGATGTTGGCAAGGTAGGTGAATAAACCCACCTACACAGCAAGAGCTCTTTTCAAGTAATTAGAAAGGCAGGCAAAACCAGTAGGCAGTAGAGACCGCTGCAACAGTAAAACCACTGGCAACACAAAGCTGCAGCTGAGAAATGCAACGTCAGAATTGTCTGGTGGTTAAAAAAAGCATGGAAAGACCACAGTAACCCTGCAGTCGTTGCTGCAGGATCTTTTCCTGAAGTCAGAAGGAAATATATTATGAAAGAGAAAGAGTATATTAAGGCTTCAGAGGCTAGAAATCTCTCATACTTTGCCTGCCATATGGCAGGGTCTCTGGCCTTCTCTCAGATTTCATCTCATGCACAGCAGCCAGTGTTTCTAGCTTCAATGGCTGGAAGCATCTTTCAGAATTTTTTTTTCCCAAGCTCATTACTTATTTTCAAATAATGAGAGTATTAAATTAATAGTTAAGAGTTGCTCTGAAGTTCTGATTTCATTTTAAGTCTCACCACTCAATGAAGAAGGATGTCTGCAACATCTCTTTCTCCTGGATAATTAGGAAATAGGTAGTGAGAGGCAGGGTTAATTTTCTATTTCTAAACTTCTGGTTTCATTGAGTTATACTCATGGGTTCAGAAGGATGGGTAACCAAGGGAAGAAGGTCCTGTATTCAGTTTGCTCCAGGTAAATTTAAGTTACTCATGGTAGCTATAGGAAAGTGAAAATGGCAGAAATTCAGCTAAAAGTAGGAGGAAAGGAGTTTCTGGCAGATGAACACATCAAAAGTTAATCCATTCAAAATATCCTGCTGAATGTCCAGTCCACCCTGTAAGAATAAGGCACAGGTCCAGCATTTCTCAGTGGCTATATTGAATATACAATTCAAATTTAATTTTCGCTTTTGAAATTACTTCTCTCAATCAGCATGCAGTGGTGAATTGGACTCCAAGAGGCTGAAAGACAGAAATGTGATAGCAGGCAAAGGCTGGGCAGACACTGTTACTGAGAGTGTTTTCCAATGCCTGAAGAATCTGGAGTGGTTAAAATGCTCCCACTAAGCTGAGTTATAGTATCCAAAAAACACTTCCTTGGACAACTGAAAGTGGAAGGCATCTTTTAGCAGTCATGAAATCAAATAAAGGGAAGCAAAAGCTGAGCTTAACAGGATGTAGCATTAGGGACCGAGCTAAAAGTGGTGAGGATCTCAGAATGAGGTCAAAAAGTGCTTAACAGAGGGTAAAAGAAGGTCATACACATGAAAGAAAAAAAAGAGCTGGTAAGAAAATATCTTGAAGTTGTTATAGCTTAATCAAATTGAAGCAAGTTCTTGCAAGTGAAAGCATGGAGAGGCAATATTTTAGGGTATTTTGTGAGCAAATGTAACTTAAATTTCATGGGGCAATGATACCTATGGCTGTCTTATAATAAGCATTTGGTTATGAGAGTTTTCATATTAAATACCATCCTCACTAGAGCAGGATCAATGTTTTTAAGCAGCAAAATTAAGAAGCATTTTTTACAGTAAAGATACAAGCAAAACTTAAATATGCCTTAGTCTCATGTATAGTGTGAATCTTTCTGGAAAACTTAAGTTTTCCTGAATTTGAGAAATTAATAAATTCTCAGAATGTTGAAAATATCTTGGAGTTACTGTTCAGAGTAACTCAATATATTGATTATAAATCTATTTGTTTTTTTACAAGATGTCAACAACACTGCAGAGAGCAGCTGGGCGTGAAACCAGATATGTAAGTACTTTTCAATTGCTCTCTATTTCGCATGCAGAAATGCTTTGTCTGTTCCTAAACAACCCTGGGTGAGCCTGAACAAGCATCTACTTGTGATATCAGATGTTGACTAACATAGACAAGCACATATATTATAGTGCTGGCATTTGAGACTTGAGGTGTCTTCCCACTGTAGTAAATCCATCCCAGCTGGAGTCTCTTCACTGCTGTGTCTGTTGATAATTTTATCTGTGTGAATATGACATTAAAATTAATTTTCTCACACACTTCTTTGCTGTTGTCTCCTTGAAGACTGGGGCAAGAGTTCAGCTGTTTAGTAAAGAGACTGTTTGTTATGGGTGCTGAAGGGTGCTTTTCTTTGTACTCAGCCTGCACTGTAGGGGACTTGCTTTGGTAGAAGTCCTGTAGTTCTTGCTTATCCTTCAGAATTTGGGGTTGATCCAAAATTTCCTTTCCAAGATACAGAGCTGACTGAAAACCCACAGTTTAGATGGATTGAAGCTGTTTTGTCGCATGCACACACATTCCGACATATGATGAAAATATCTATATTGAGTCATTTGTTCAATTATTGAAACATTAAATCTAATTAACATTTTAATTCTCTCTAGCTTACACAGTTACTGCAGGTCCCACATTTTACTTGCTACTCATCTAGTCATGTGGTGACAAATCACAGCTTACTATTCATCATTCAGCATTTCTCTTGAACCTCAAATCAAAGCAGTGCTGGCAAAGCAATAGAGGTCTCCCAGTTTTATGCCAGCACAATGCTTGACTGATCAATTCAATTTTGCTTCCTGAATGTGGCAGTATGCATATTTTATTGCATACTGTGATTTTTGCTTGACAGATTGTGCTGGCTCATACTAATTAGGAAGAATATCAGAAGAGAGCTTTTTAATGAAATAAAAGAGTGTGCTTCAGAGGTAGTCTTTGAGAACAGAGTGTATTTAATAACACTCCAGTGCAGATCTCCAGCTCCCAAAACTGGTATATGGACATATACCACAAATTCAGACATCCAGCTCAGGAATGCTGAAGGATACAGTCTGTTTCTCTTTGCTGGCATGGAAAATCACCCTTAAAACCACTTTTTTTTTTTTTTTTCAGTCTGCACCAGAACTTTCTAGATGAATGAAACAAATAAATACTTATAAATACATTTGGGAATAACACAGGGGTTTATTGGAAGGCTAATATTTCCTATAAATTGTACAGGTGTGTTGAATCATTTGTGTGTCAGGAAACAGACTGGGGTCCCCAGGCTGGACTGTGGTGCCTGAACTTGATGGGTCCAGTCTCTCCTGTACTCTGCCATTGCTGTACTCTGCAGCAGAGTCTCCTGAAGAATGTATCAGGTGTCTATGATAGCATAAGTGCATCACAGCTCTTGGCCATCTCTTCCTCTGCCTCCTTAGCAGGATATAAAAAGGCTACTTCTACCCCAGTTAATAATCCAGGCAGTGGTTTGTCCTCTGGCTCTTAGGGAAAGAGCACAAAGAAGTGGTTTTCCATAGAGTTACCTTCTTTTTGTATTTAGGGTATCTCATATTGAGATGCTTGTCAAAGTGGTGCTTTGAGGGCATTTTTGGTTAAAAAAGGAGCTTAAATTTGTTTATGAGTAATGCTAAAGTTTAATTTATAACCACCATATGTAAAGGTATATGTATACACACATGGTAATGGTAATTTCTTCAATAGGTTACATAGAATAGTAGATTATACAAGTATGTTGAAATAGCCTGCCATTTAACAATTAAAATGTTATAGATTTGCCTTGGCCTCAGCTACCTTTTATCCTCTCATGGACTTCAGAACTTTTTAGGGATGTAAATGATTGTACAAACAGCAAGGAAGTGTATAAAAAGTATGAAAACTAATTTCAGTTTATACCAGCTGATAATTAAGTACTACAGTTGTAATTTTCCAAATTTTAAAACAGTATGGTCTTTGCTATGATTCTATTCACCTTTTAATAATAAGGCATCTCTATTGGCTTTAGGGATACTGCTCATTTTTAATAATAATACAGTGATTCTCTAGATAGGAATTTCTCATCATTAACTGGACAAATGAATGTCCATATTATTGAAATGTATGCTTAAGTAGGATTGTTCTGGTTCTCCTAATGTAAAGTTAGAAAAGATTGAGAAGGTACTCAGCCCAGTACTGTTCAAAATGTTAATAACATTGATGCTGTAAATTAACAGACAATGGCAGGCTCAGAAAAATAAGATTTAAATTTCAAGGTTACATCAAGATGAAAAAGGGAAATTTTGTTGCACTTGGAAAAAAGAATACCTAAAATCTTAACAGGCATTTGAGTATATCTAGAAATAAAGTGGAAATGAGAATGTTTTATATTCTCTCATACCACTACATCAGGGGGAAAATGTTCTGTAGCTAAGCTAAGCCTAGTGCTGTACCTGGATTTTTTTCTGTCATCATTATGATCACAAAGATATTGCATATAATATATATTCATCTTTTTTTCAGGCCAACCTTTACAGATCGGTGCCTGTAGTAACTGAGAGTCAGCTGGTATGTATTGCACAGCGTGATACACTGTTTTTCAAAATTTGCACAAGCACAGATTTTATTAATTATTATTTCCTTTCTTAGTTCTTTGAAAAAAACTCCAGTCAACATCTTTTTACAAAGTTGTATTGCTTCTACAGAGCTGTATTGGTTTTTTTCTCTACTCCGAATGCACACGTGTTTTAAGTAGCTATAAATCCTGACACTACTTGTAAACCCATGGGACAAATGCCAAACTACAGACTCATGCTGAATTTTGAGGTGTATGAGCAGTAGAGTCAGCTACTGGTTCTTGGAATCTTTTAATATTTTAATATTCCACTTTCACAATTTTGTTTAAATGCAAATAAAGAAGATTCTAGCATCTATTTTCTTCTTACATGTGTCTTACATCAAAGCTTCTTTAATGAGTGAAAAGCAAGGGTAAGATCAAGTAAGAAAGGGAGATTAGATATCTGATGTTCATTTTAGCTCTGATCAGTTTCATCTTGTTGGAGCCAAACTTTCTGAAGAAGAGTCAGAAGAGAAATCATGGAGCCTGCCCAAGTGACAGTGACCACTAATGAATGTTTAGGGAAAAAAGGAGATGTGGATGAGAAATTTTTGCCTTGTATTTCAACTAATGGAATCTTAGGGACTTCCTAAATCAATTTCTTCTCCTAGCAATCTTTGACTATATCTTCTTCCATGATTTTTTCCAGTTACTTTCTGAATTTTCATCTATTTTGGTCTTTATAACATTCTCTAGCAATAGGCTTTACATTTTAATTATGCATGGTGCAAAATAATTCTTTATTCCTTTGTTTTAAACCTATGACTTGACCTCAGAGCTTATACTGAAACAGCAAATAACTTTTCTTTCTTCACTTACTAAATAACATCTTTTTTCCTAGATATTAACAATAATGCATTGCCAGTCATCTGTTTCATGTAGAAAATTAAAAATTGTTTGTTCACTCTTTGAAAAATATAGATACTGTCCCATTATCCTTCTTACCCTTTTCTATATCTTTTTCAAGTTTTGTTTTTGAGATTCGGAGGATAAAATCATAAACTGCTCTTGTGTAGCTCTAAATACAGATCTTTTTATTTACACAAGGATGTGATAAGTTCCTTTCTTGCTATTTCTATTCCTTTCTTAACGATTTATAATACTTTATTTAGTTTTTCTTACTTGTATTGAGCAGCAAACCAATGTTTGTACAGAACTGTACACAATAAAGCCAAGATATATTTCCTGAGTAGTGAGAGCTAGTTTCTCAGCTGATTAGTTCATTGGTGCATGAGCATGAACAAATTTAGGATGTAGTTTGGTTTTTTGCTATGAAATGTATCAGTGCTGAAATCTGTTATGTTTCACCTGCCTTTTAGCACTCATTCACTCAGGGTTGTAAGATCTCTCTGTAACTCTTTGAACCAATATTTTGGTTTTAGTCCCCTAATTAGTATTACCAGCAAACTTTGTCACCTTGCCAGACACTCTTTTCTAGTTGATCTGCATCCATAATTCAAAGCCCAGAATCCCAAGCAGATCTCCAAGGAACTCTGGGACTAGTTCCAACCCCGCCGCTGTGGACAGGGACACCTTTCACAAGACCACGTTGCTCAGAGCTCCATCTAACCTGAGTAGGTTTGGGGCATCCACAACTTCTCTGGTTAACCTGTTCCAGTGCCTCACCACTCTCACAGTAAATAATTTTTTCCTAATATGAAATATAAACATGCCATCTTTCAATTTCAAGCAAATCCCCCTTTTTTGGTCACGGATGGAATGGGGTTGTAACTGGGACCTGACCCACCAGTTTCAGCAAGACCTCAGGGGCAGTCAGTGTCATAATAAACAGGGGAGACAATTAGAGATGAACATGCCCATACATCTACCAAGGTTCAGTCTTCTGACTTTTCAGACAGATTTTATGCAAGGCTCATTTCCCTGTGAAATACCTTCTGTTCCTGAGGGAGGGTGGCTGTGTCCATGCTGCCTATAGAGAGGCATCCTGGCCCAGCCTGTAGCTTATCTCTAATTGTGCAGTTGCTGACCTGGGCTAAACCCATGCCAGAGAATGCCCTGGCACGGGTCAGTAGCACTAATTATGGGTCAGCTCTGGAACTTGTGCCTTGGCCCTGTGTAATTTGCTGAAAGTTCTGCACACGTACAATAGCAGCCCAGTGCTACCATAATGGCCTTTACCATTTTCTGATGTTTTTGTAGGAAGAGCAAGTTTCCTTGGCAAAACTTAGTTTTAGATTGTTTCTCAGCATGTCGGCTGTGACAGCTGCCATCAAAGAAAGAGTTCAAGTTCTTAGTTTTGGATCAAAGATTTTATGTAGCTTGTCAGGGTGCTAATAAATTGTTTCAAATTCTGGTAACTGGCTGATATCTGTCACTCTGCTAGCAGAGCCAGACATAAACATATGAGTCAGTCAGCACTTGAGTACATGATGTTGTTTAGAAAATGCTTCCTTAAAAGCATTTATAAAACATGCTTTTGGAAAAGGTTTCTTACAAAAGGAGAGTAGCTTATCCTTGATGATTTCAGGTACTGCAATGGGCTTT
This sequence comes from Chaetops frenatus, assembly GCA_013400775.1. Taxonomy (NCBI): domain Eukaryota; kingdom Metazoa; phylum Chordata; class Aves; order Passeriformes; family Picathartidae; genus Chaetops; species Chaetops frenatus. The sequence continues at coordinate 114,681 of VZTR01021388.1, read as the reverse complement.
TAATTGCATGGTTTGGTTACATGGTGTGGAGGAGTGCTAGGAGGCCACATGTCCTTTGTTGCATAATGATGACTTGATAACAACTGTGCCTTTCATTTTAGATTTATATTTACCTTTCTGTTGAAATCCAAACATTTTATGGATGTTTTTCGGAAACGTTGATAGAAGAATAAGTATATTTTGGTGAATCCTACAAAGATCTAGTCATGAACTATGGACTATAAATTCATTAAATAAGTACTGCATCTTTCAAGAAATTGATCTTTGTAATGAAAATGTTTTTGATGCAGCTTGACAGTTATACCCTTAAAAAAAAATTAGTATCACTGCATGGCTGATTTTTTGCTTTCAGCTGAATATTTTTCTTATTTGATGAGACAAATGAAAGGGCCCCAATCTGTGGAGAGGAGGGAGAGTATAAAATGCAAATCTAAGGGAAGATATTTTGGTCCCTGGGCCTTGCTCTGCCCAAGTGTGTTGTGCTCCTGCCTGCCTCTGCTGCCTTCACCTCAGAGCCTGGGCTCTGCTCTGTCCTTTCCCAGGGCAGAAGCAGAGCACAAAACACCCTCTGCACCCTCCCCTCCAACAAACACCCCTCTGGCCTTGCCCTTGCTGGATGCCTGCGGATCTTGTTTTAAGGTGATCAGTGACTCAGTTTACATGCTACACCCAGCAGTCTCAGCTGCATCATTCTAAGCTTACTTTCATAGTAAGCTTCTCTGTTTCCAGGCTGATGCAGTATATTGCTCTTATAAATGGACAGCGTGGTGTTATTAGGGATACATATTTATTTTGTAAATAAATCCAACAGTGAATCAAGTTTCTTCTCTGCATTTTTATACTCTGCTGGATACTGAGGATGGGGAGCTGTGGCAACACTTGTTCCTCAGGCCCAGCTGGGCCAGCTGCCCCTCTGTGCTGCAACCACAGAAGGAGCTCAGCAGCAGTCCTGTTTTTACCTAGATAAGTTGTGACAGAGATCACTCATTTTCTATGGGTTATTCATAACAGAGAAGAATACAACTGACTCATTTATAAGTTTAAATTTAATTACAGACCTTCAAAGACTTGACTACTTATAAAACTCCAGTGAGAAAGTATACTTTTTCTTCCTTTTTTTGACTCACTGAACATGTCTATTTTAAAATTATCCCTTAGCCTCCCTTTAGCATTTATGCCACAATCCATCTTGTCAGATTTTACTGTAAGAATTTAAAAAATCACAAATATACTAAATTGAGAAGTAAATAGTCAATTTTTTTGGTTGACTGGTTGCTAACTAAGGAATTTTTTCTTGATTAAATAACCCAATTTATCTGAAATGATGGGTATCACATATCCATGCTGATCAGATTCTCTAAAATTTTGGTCTTCCAACTGAACTCTTAACGACACTGCCATTCTGTCGGCAAGGTGAGTGGCTCTGGTGCTGGCATGGTCAGCAGTGGGGTGCACAGAGGGGCTTCACAAGTCAGGGGAACCTCAGAGGGAGCTGGAGGGAAAAACTGGCTGAATGGCCAGGCTCAGAGAGTGGTGGTGATGGGAATTAAATCCAGCTGGTGGCCGATCACAAGGGGTGTTCCCAAAGGCTCAGTACTGAAGCCTGTTCTGCTTAGTATCTTTATTGATGATCTATATGAGAGGATTTCATGCACCCTCAGCCAGTTTTCAAGTTGAGTATTGACCTTCTGGGTAGGAAGGTTCTGTATAGAGGTATCTGGACAGGCTGGGTTGCTGGGCTGAGACCAGTTGTATGAGGTTCAAAAAGGCCAAGTGCTGAGTCCTGCACCTGGGTCACAACAACCCCATGCAGAGCTATAAGCTGGGAGAGGAGTGGCTGGAAATGTGCCAAAGGAAAAGGACCTTGGGGTGCTGGTCAACAGCAGCTGAACATGAACCAGGGTGTGCCCAGGTGGCCAGGAAGGTCAGTGGCATCCTGGCCTGTATCAGCAGCAGTGTGGCCAGCAGGACCAGGGCAGTGATTGTCCCTCTGTACTGGGCACTGGTGAGGTCACACCTGGAGAGCTGTGTCCAGTTCTGGGCCCCTCATTTCAAGAAAGACACTGAGGGGCTGGAGGGTGTCCAGAGAAGGGCAGTGGAGCTGGTGAAGGGTCTGGAGCACAAATCCTGTGAGGACCAGCTGAGGGAGCTGGGGGTGTTTAGCCTGGAGAAAAAGAAGGTCACGAGTGACCTTATCACTCTCTACAAGTGCCTGGAAGGAGGTTGTAGGGAGGTAGTGATAGGACAAGAGGAAAGGGCCTCAAGTCATGTCAGGGAAGGTTTATACAGAACATTAAGAAAAAATTCTTCAGGCTGCCCAGGAAAGAGGTTGAATCACCATCCCTGGAAGTATTTAAAATATGTGTAGATAGTGATATAATATACTGCTGTACTGTAGTGATATAGGGATATAATTTATTGGTGGACTTGGCAGTGGCAGGTCCATGGTGGGACTTGATTATCTTAGAGGCCTTTTCCAATCTAAACAATTCTATGATTCTGCATTTGTATCACTTACAGTACCTGAAATTGATAGTACATCTCCACTTTTGGTACTCTGTCTTAAAATTTCCTCTCATTGGACATAATATTCTGCGGTATTTAAAAGATGTGTAGATGGAGTGCTCATGTACATGGTTTAGTTGTGAACTTGGCAAAATTAGGTTTATAGTTGGACTCAATGATTGTAAGGGTCTTTTCCAGCCTGCATTACTCAGTGACTCTCTGACTCCATAAAATCCAGCCCACAATCACTGGTATTAATCTCCAGATAGACTTTTCCTAACATGCGTCTGCCTGGGTGTAAGATAACAGCATCACAGTTTGTCCTTCCTTGTTTCACAGTTACTGTTTTGAGGAGCCCAGTGTGAAAGTAGATGTGTGGCTGTGCATAAAGTGTGACTTGAACTCATCAAACTGCAGCTGAACAGCCAAAAAACCAACCAACCAACAACAACAACAAAAAAACCCCACAAAAAACCAACAACAACAACAAAAAAAAAAACAGCCAGCAAAACCCACAAACCATGGTCTGACAGCTCAGTAGCTACTTTTTGTCAGTAATAAACACATGCCAGTGATGAAGTTCTGTGTGTAAAAGCAGCTCTTGGCACTTTTTTTTACGATCTGTATTAGAAGTAGTCCAGGCAACATGACACCTGAATAATTTTGGTGGTGAAATATGTCATTAATAAAATTTTTAAAAGTATAGTCAGTACAGGCCCACCAGAATTGACTTGTGTAACAAATATTCTGTCAATTGTAAGGTATTTTATGTGATTCTTCCATCTCTTTTCTCCTGGGCGTGCTGTGGGTCAAGACAAAACCTGGTGTCATTCGTCCTGTGCTGGTGAAAGGAAAGAGTCCACAGCAAAAGGAGGAGCCTTATCAACCCAATCCTTTTAAAAAGTACCTTGAAGAAATCAGTGATCATAATATTGAGCAGGTGAGTAGCTCTCACTCTGAAGGATTTTCTAGCCTCAGCTAGTTTCCATAAAAGTGAAGTAATAAACACTGATCCTTATTTTATCCCAGTCTCTTTTATTTGTGAAGTTAGATGATTCTACAGGGGGCACCTGGCTCCTAAAGGAAAGCCTTGAAGTTGAGGTGGGCAGCTGGGCTTTCTGCAAGGGTATTTTTTTCTGGTCATGTAAAAACCTGTATGTTAAGGAGAGGACCTTTACATGATATCTGTAAGAAACATTGTAAAAAAGAGGGTTGAAATCCTGTGCTTCTCCGTCAAACAGATGTCTAATCCTATCAACTAGAAAGTGCTTCCTTCATCTGGGGCCCAGACCTGACTTGTCTCTGAAGAGAAAGGACAGCAAGGACTGGGCAAACTTCACAACTTCCTCTCCAAGGGAGCCTGCAGAGGAGCCCCAGCCTGTTTCTGTTTCACTCCCAGTGTGTAGCTCCCCCAGGTTCATACCTCCCCCGGGTCATTATCCATGTCCCTCCACAGACTGAGGGCACAGTTCTACCACATGTGATGGGCAGCCCGTGGGGCAGCAAAGATGCTGTCTTCTCCCACAGCCCTCTGCACGAAGCCATAGGATCACTTTGCAAACACACATCTTGAACTGTGCTGACCTGTATGAGGCAATATCTCAGAGAAACTTCAGATAAATGGCCGTGACAGCCTTTCCTCATGCATTTGTGTTTGTGTGCATTATTGGGAAAAAAAATCCTTAAATAGGATACACAATCTGAATGACTCTGTAAGAGTTTGTTATTAACCTATCCAGTATGTTCTGAATCTTCCATCTGGAGGGAAGTAAAATGAAGCCAATAGTCCTCTTGTCAGACATGATGTGAATAAAATACCTTACTAATTTAATTTCTCTTACTCCTGTGCCTCTCTACTCACATTAGAGATTTTAGTGATGGCAGCCCTCTTTTCTTCCTTTTAAAACAGAATTTAATTAAGAATTTAATATTAGCTCTTTCCATTCCTCTCCATAGCTCTGACTTGATGTAGAAAAATCCAAGAACTTCTCAAGAGTACTGCAGCAGTACAGAGGAAAATAATTGTGGTATGAGCAGGTTCCAACAACCCACATGGGTGGTATCAGAAGGTTTCTATAGATGTAGAGTTTATATAAAATATAAGGAAAAATGAATAAAAATAGTGATTTACAGTTTGACTTTGAACTTTTGAGGATGATCATGAATATTTAGTTCAGTGACTACAGGTGAGTTGATAGTGAGTTATTCATGTTTCAATTTACTGAAAGCCTTCTTATGCCAAGGTATTGTGCTGCCATTTTCCTGGGATGAAAGAGCAGGAGAGTTATCTGGAGCTGTTGCTAGAGAGCTTTTTGCCCTAGGCTGCCTTGGCAGAGCCTTCCTGCAAAGGCAGGGGCAGCTCAGACCTCCCTTTCATCAGGGCTGGACAATGATTATGCTGGCTAGAGTTTTACTGATGAAAGGATTATGTAATCACCAAACTTTGTCTTTTCAGACAAATAGAAGCCTGCAGTTGTTGCCAGAGCTTGAAGTATTATGACATTTGAAACTAACAGTGGAAACCAACCAACTTACACTTTATAAATTACTTGTGGCACATATTACTGAAATACTGACAGCATAAGTCCAACAAGTTGTTGTTTTTACAACAAAAGGCAAAATGATTTTATATAAAAGCTACACATAAAAATGAACAAAACAAATACTGCACTGTCTTTAATAGATGAAAAAGTTAATTGCACAATAGGTTCATTTTTGCTCCCTTTATTTAAATGAATTATTACGTATGCTTTATAGTACTGATAAATTGGTATTTTTGTCCTAAGCTAAGTAATAGAACAAGTTGCTGTAAAATACTTGTTATTTTAGAAGATCTTTATTAAGACATCTTTGCTCTGAAAAAAGAAGTAGTGAATTTTATCAGATGGATTCACTTAACAGAAACTGGTTTTGTTTGTATTAGAAATGGTCATATGATTCTTGTGGTGGTCTCACAGAACAATTAATAGTATAATAGTATGAGGATCTAGGGAAAACACTAAAGTGCTGAACAAGAGAGCATATACTCTTAATTTCAGCTCCTGCCTCCCAGGGTAGGTTCATAGTGCTGATATTATATCCCTTGTGGGTGGAGACTTGAATGCCCAAGTGAGGATATTCACAATCTTACAGCATCTGTGAAACTTCCCTGAGGGGTTTTAGTGCCTGTAGGAGGCCTGCAGCACTGACTGTGGAACTGGGCTTGGTGCCAAGACAGCAGCTTGAAAATTGCTCTGGTTGTCTCTAACCATGGGTTTTTTAGCCTGTAAAGACTAAAGACTCATTCTCCCCCTTCACCTGCTCTCAGTAAAAGCATTTTTGGCTGCATAGTGGCTGACTTCCAAAGAGGGGGAGCTCTTCCTACCAATATTCCCCCAAATTGGGTAAATTTGCTGCTTTCATGGGATATAAGAGCTGGGAATTAAAACTAGGAGACTGGGAGCTAGGCATTCTGCTCTCTGGGGAAGAGCCGGTTCTAATCTGTCCTCAGATAAGAATTTAGCAGGCACTGACTGTGGCTGTGGGCAAAAGTGCTCATACTGTTACAGATTTTCCCTGTCTTTCTTTGAAGATTTTTCCAGTCATGCTGGGAGGTTCAGCTCTTACATTTCTATTCTCTCCCTCTCTCTGAGTTTTCTTTTTCTTACTTTCTGATTCTGTTGCCAACAACAACCTCTCTAGGTAACGTTGCTGCCTCTCCTTCACGTAGACCATCTTGAAAGGACAGACCCTTTCAGACTGCATCTTAGAGGAGGGTAGAGAGTAGATGAGATTCCAGATGGCAACAGCTTTATTAATTTATCTCTTTTGATATTTCTTAGACCTCTGCAGTACCTCCCTGCCCTGCCAAGCCTCTCAGTGTGACACTGAGCACTGGTGACTATGTGGGTGACATGCAGTTTGAGACATAATGATGCAGCCAGCTGTAACCGCTGACCTTCAGCTTCACATCCCTCTGTTGAGCACACTGTGTTTTCTGTGCAGCAGGGTACCTTGTTTGCTTTTCATTTCGTTAAGAAATATCACTGTGTGGAAAAGTCTATTTCCCTTAATAATAAATAGTAATTTTTCCTTAAACAGGTAGATGATCTCGTGCAGATAATCCAAAGTAATTAACAGAGAAAAAAAAAAAATCTAAATTTGTGAAGATCATCTGGAAAAGGATGTAGTTCAGCTCACAGATACCTTTCTTCATCTGTGTTCTGGGTACAGTGTATGTAGATTTACACTCATGTGCCAATCAAATTTATAAACCAAGGAAAAATCCCAGATTATTTTGGCTTTTTTTTTCATGTTAGCATTTGCTGCCACCTTTTAATTTCTTTTCCCCTGAGGGCCTATACAACTGGTATTATGCTTAAGTAGTGGATATCCACCCTACAAACACTTTTAACAGACAGAGTGTAATGTTTTTGAGGTTCCAATCCAACAGGATTAAGCTTTCCACATTTTTAGATGCCTTTACCAGAGACTGTATTTTTCCCATCATGAGAAAAATTTTTTTTCCTCTTAGTACATTTCAGTAGCATTCCAAGAAATTTGTAAGTATGTTCCTCTTCATTCAAAAAAGAACCATGAAATACACTGGAACTGGATATAACTCTTAAGCAGTCCTCATATGACAGCTTTGTGAAGATTTTAATTTGAAATTGGAGAAGCAAAGATTTTTTTGGAGAAAGATTAAACTTTTTTTTTACATAGTTATGTAAAATGACCCATAATGAATGTTAGAGAATTCACGTGCTTGCAAATACTTATTAGCAAGAATGTTTACAGACCCCTTTGTCATTTCAAAAATAAATTACTTTGGGCAACGGAAGAAGAAAGATAAGAGTGAACTAAAGAGAGATACTAACTACACTTGGTGTGAACCTGTGTGACCAGTTTGCCAAGATTTATCATTAATAGAAGCAGGACTGGTGCCTTTGGAGGGGCACGGCAGGAGGCAAGGCTGGTGTGGAGCAGCTGGGCTGCTGCCGGGCTCTGATGTGCTGTTTGCTTGTGCTCTCTTTTTCGGTGGGCTGTGCATTAGCTTCTGCTGGAACTAATCACAGCTCTTGTCACAAATTTTCTGGTTCTTGTGCTCAAAGGCACAGCATAGGGGAGTTTCTGGTCTAGACAGCCAGCCAACTGGGTGAGAATCCAGGATGTATTGTTTCAAACAGCCTTGACAAAATCTAAGTGTGAGATAAGTGCCAAAACCTGGGTATGCCTCTTTCACTCTATCCCAAGTCTTTTGAAAATCTCTTTTAAAAAAGGATTTTATCCTTTAGGTGCAAAAAAGTGCGTACATGTTCAGTTTTCTTAACCAGCTATCATTCTGAAGCAGAAAGAAACCACCTGCCCAAGTCAAGAGGCAAGAAATGAGTGGGTGTATCTCCGTTAGCCTCTAAGTCCCTAGTGACTTTCAAACTGCCTTTTCTTTCTGTCAGCAAGGGCTGAATACACAACTTATGAACACCCCTGTGAAAATCTCCATGTTTGTTAAATATGTAGCAGCACAGCCTTTGAAAATGGCTTGGAGGGAGCTGTCTTTTTACGAGTGGTATGAGAAATGTTAAAAAATTACCATTTTTGTCTCATCAGGCATTACTTATAGCAGTAGCAGAAGACAAGTTCTCTTTAATGTCCAACTTTGTGCTCAAGCCAATTTAATTTTTTTTCCTAAATGGCCTAAATGGAATTTTCTTGAAATCACTAAATCTAGTCATGGCGAAAGTTTCAACTTTTCATTATCACTTGCAGGTCTCCAGGCTCATAGGTAAGCAGAATATTTAAAGGAAATCTATAATTTTTTTAATGAAATCAATTGTGTTTACTTCATCATCCAACCTGCTACTCATTGGAGTTTATATTTGATTAATAGTAGCATAGTGGGAATGGACATTCTGTGAATAAGGCAGCCTTTCAAGGTTGCCGTGGAAAAGCACTTTTCTCCCAGACATCATCCCAATAGCTTTGATTTTCTAGGAGACGGTTTCTTTCTCTCTTTTGAACTTTGGTATTTAAGTGTTGCACTTGTGTAGGTGTACTGTGGTTGATCAATCTACTATCTGTGACCCAGAAAAATTGCTTTGGTGTAGAAAAAAATATCAGAGGTAAACAAGTCAATTCATTAGCGCTGAGCTACAAATTGGACCTTGTTGGGAAAATATTAATGATTAATATTTCTGTCTCTTCTTTTTATATTGTTTTATGGCTTAAAGATTTATTTTAATGATATCATATTTAGATGAAATTTCTATCACTTTTGACATGGTTTGATAATGCCTTCAGAAAATGCATCTAGAGTTCCTGCTCAGCTCATCTTTAAAGAAAGGAGTTTCTCTTGAAGCCCTTCTTAGGAAGATCGTAACTTTCTAAACATAATCAATTGCTTTCTTCGAAGCCATTGAATTACCAACAGAACTTGAAGGTATCTTAGGCTCAACAGGAGACCCAGGAACATGCAGTTAACACAGAGGTGTCCTAAGTCTGGCACCACCTGGAATGAACTCAGCCACCCATTTCTCCGGAGACAGCTCTTCCAAAAAAAAAAAAAAAAAAGGAAGGAATTGAGAAGTGTGTCACTGCTTTTGGCCTGGGCAGCTGGAAAAGTTGGAGAGCCTTTCTGTCCTATTTCCACTAGGAGAAGCTGTTGATGGTAGGACCCTGGCATTTCTTTGGTGTGCTTCTGTTCATTTAGAAAACATGCGCACAACCCAATAGGATCAAGTCCCAGCAGGCACTTCCTATGCTTGGACTAAAATGTGTTCCCCAGTGAACAGACCCAGGAGTGTTTAAGTTTCCTCTTGAAACATAGTTACAGCCACTTCTGTTTCGTTCTGCCTTTTCCTTTATACAGGCTGTCTCTGCTGGGACAGATCAGTCTTAAGCACCAAATAGTGCCTTGAGATGCTTTGTCTTCATTCTTAGAAGTCTCTACATGGTAAAAATTTGAGTTCATCCTTATACCTGGCTTCCTAGGGTGATGGCATCTAGTCTTCTGCATAGTGGATTTCAGTCAGACATTTTTTATACAATAAACATTCCCAAGTATAATAGAAATTCTGGCCCTGGCTAACAACTTGCTCCTGAGAACAGAAGAAACCCAGATGTAAAGGCTGTTATTAACAGCATTAGCAGAAATATGTAATTGAGTGAAGAACATGAAACAAGATTTGGTGTGTGTGAAACCTGCGTGAGAAACAAAAATTATATTAGCGCACTTTTTATTGAAGATATTGAAAAAGCAAGGCCTGAAGGAAAAAGAAAATCATAATTGGTAGAAACTATCCTAAAACATCCAGAACTATATAGAAATTTATATCTTAGGCCTCAAAGAACACAGACGTTTCTATGTAATTTCCCACTGCTTTTTTAGGTTTTAATAAACACTGCTTAAGTATCAAGAAAAAGTAAACAGTTAGCTGATAGACCTTCTGAAAATCTATATTTTAAAGGGGAAAATAGAGTTCACTTAACTTTTATTGCAAGTATTTCAATAATTTATACTCTGAAATATGGTCTTAATTCACTTCCATTTCAGTTATGTTAGATAAAAGCATAAAATATAACTAGGTCTGGTGAAATTCCAAGGATGTACTCAGAGCTTAAATTCAAGAAGTCAGTATTTACTGATTTACAGAGATGTTGTGAACTAGTTTCTCTTTTTCTCAGTTAAGCACTAGCTCGAATTTTAGTAGTTATATTATGGGCAGAATAAGTTCTTAATGTAAATTTTTATATAATAGATGACAATTACAGATGTGCACTCTTGAAGATTCATTCAAAGTTTCTGGTTTTAATTTAAAATAGGTAAGGTAAAAGATATCTCTTGCATCAGAATCTTGCTCAGAAAACAGGGATTTTTTCAGTATAGCAGCTAATCTGGTAAGAAAATATGTGGGGGAAAGACAGCTCTGAAAATTAAATCCAGTTCACGTCACAATGTCACCTGGAAAGTAGTTAGAGTTCTTTGCATGTTTTAATTCAATGAGAAATGAACCCCTTCCTTGGGCAGGAAGCACCATCAATTCTAAGCAATGACTCAATTTCCATGAGTCCATAAATAGTTCAGTCAATATGCTGAGGGAAATTTCAAATACTTGTGTTGTTGGAAATTCTGACATTTTCTTTCCAATACAAATTAAACTTTGAAAACATTTAAATACTCCAGAAACCAATATGCATCCTTTGGGTTACATGAAATACACCAAAGCAGATAGTTCTAATCCATGTGATCAGAAGAGATGTAATCCTTGCTGGCCACTAGCTCCCATAATCACCAATAGTGAAATTAGCCCTGCAAGGAACTGCAGCACTTCATTAGCCCACAGCAGAAAATAGAGGCTCTTAACAGGTTTTCCACAAAGTGGATAGTGAAATGCATCTTAGTGGTGGAAGTGATCCAAAATGGAACATCCAAGACAGAAAACACAAAATTCTAGTTACAGATGGGTTTTCTTGTAATTGAATACTTCATTTTAATTTTCTAAATTACTAGCAAAAAATTGCAAGAGAAATAAAAATATTTCACAGAAGGATTCATTTTCTTTGTTGCTAGTATTTTTCATTGAAAAATAATTTTGGCAGAAAAATCCTCAGTCAAATCCATTATGAAGTGGCCCTGCATGTGAAGTTAAACTCAATCTGGAAAAAAGCAGCCCAAGGAAAATTGATGCACTGCTGGGCTTGCATGCATCTCTCTCCCACTCCATTTATAGATAAGGAATCCTTACTGCAAAGCTCTGTAAACTCTTCCAGCCTCTGGTATTAGGTTGCCCAGAGAAGCTGTGGATGCCCCATCCCTGGAAGTGTTCAAGGCCAGCTTGGATGGGGATTTGAGCAAGCTGGTCTAGTGGAAGGTGTTTCTGCGTATGGCAAAGGGGTTGGGACCAGGTGATTTTTAAGGTGCCTTCCAACCCAAACCTTTCTATGGTTCTATGATTCATTCTATTTAGATTCAAATTTCTCAGTCTCACAGCTGTCCTCTGGGCCTGTGTCTGGTAAGAACCTGTCAGGAAACCATGTTTGCTTGAGAGTTGTTTCTCTTTTGCAGGTACTTTCAGTACCTGGAAAGAGTTTTGAAATCTTCAAAATAAAAACACGTCTAAAATAGTGTATAATAAGGATTTGCAAGTCTGTCAGGATGTTTTACTGCATAAATCTGAAGGCACATTGTAAATCTCTATCGTGATCACTATTTCTACTTTACTTTTCATAGAGATACAAGATGCAAAAAAATTTGGTGCTGAATCTTTGAAATAGATTTTTATACTGTGTCATTTCAAAGAGGCTAGAGACATTATAATCGTAAATTGCCCTCTTTACCTTAAATTATTCTTTCCCCTTAGTTGAAAGTATTCCTTGCTGTGCTGCTGTGGGTGTTTTACCATTTATTGGTACCGAGTATTTAATTTTCATTATCACTCAGATCAAGTGGAGAGACATTAAACTGTTTGATAAAAATATTTGTTTGTTGTGCATGTTTAAATAAATGTTTTTAGTCTTTGAGAAATCAGTCATTTTTCCTATTGTAAAGGAATGTATCCATGTTTAATGAGGGTCTAGAGTACCTAATTTTTTTCAAAGAGGATTAAAGACTTGACAGAGTAGTGCAAATGTGAATGTTCTCTGGTTACTATAGTTGGACTATTCCTACTTACGTATTTTATTTCTCACTGGTTCCAGTTTAAAATCGATGCCTCAATTAGCAAAGCTTGTAGACCCTCTAGAGAGAGACATAGATTTATGAAAAATGTCTTACACTGAGAACAAGTCAGAAAGCTTTATAATAGTTCAGAGGCAGCTGTGATTCATAGCTCAATAAAGATCAACTGACCTTTTAAAGGCAAATATGTCTTGCTGATTACAGAACTAAATGAGCAAAGGTCTAATGAAGATATTATATAACTACCTCTTTCTAAGCCTTGTCTTAGTCTGTAAGAGGTTATTTTTGGCAGATATATAATTTCTCTTTGAAGTTACATGCAGCTAGTACTTAAGCATTGTAAAGATACTCTGCTCTCCTCAGTTCAATTTTGCAGCCATAAAAGCAGATTTGTCTAGTTTGCTCTTTCACTGTTCTTAGAAATAATAAAGAAAAAAATGTCACATTAAGAGAAATCTTAGTAACATCTGGAAAAGTTAAATATTGTTGATTAACCTTGTAAGAGTCATGCAGAATTTTGTAACTGTCAAAAGAAAAAAGAGTAGTAATTATAAAAACAATATTCATCTCCCACCATCAACAGACACAATATTTTCACATTTGCATAGGGGATAGGGATTCCTGCCAGCTGCTTTGACCTGAAGATGAAAGAATGCCAGTGACAGAGTTTGATGAGGTCTCACTGAGGCTACACACCCATAAAAAGTACAGAGTTCTAGTTGCATTCACACCTCAGATGTGGTGGACACAAGCAAATTCCTGTATGACTCTGAGGGGTGATAGTCATGTCTGGTAAGAAAGGGCTAATCCTGCCTCATCTGCCTACACCATATTCTGGTACTTTTAAGCTGACTGTGTTGTGTGCAGTCAAGAACACACACAAAAAAAAATATTTTTAAGGAAAAATCAGGAAGGAAAGAACAAGAATCTGAATATAGCCTTTTGGTTAAACAACAACAACAACAACAAAAAAAAAACCTAGGACAGGTATGGGACATTTTCTCCAGCAAGGCAGACACATTTTGGTTTACACTGATGTTTAATGGGAATAACACAGATCAGCCTCTGGGTCTTTGGAATGAAGTCACCCAGGCCAAGGCATTTGTTTCCTTTGCAGCTGGCAGAGGCAGAACTGTATGATTCTAGGGAAGAACCCAACCCCTTCCTTTCAGGGACCTGCAAGACTAAGTGTTATTTCAGCAGAAAAAGGGTGCAGCACTTGGCTTCTGTGTTTTGTATTCACTAAAGTACTACTTAAAGTTCTTTATAAATGAGCTGTATGTGACTTCTTTAAGACTAGACCCACCTGACTAGTAGAATGCACAGACTCTTCTATAAATTCAAGGGGTTTTGGTCAGAGAAGCCTTGTGGAAAGAGAGAGAACTCTAGATTGTTGACTAACTATTTTTCTTCATTATTAATTGATGAATTCCTTGCCTTCTTTCAATTAAACCTCTCCAAAATAATTAATACTAAGAGTGTCTCACTGGAAAATAGAAATAATTTTCTTCTCTATGGAGACTGTCACACAGTTTGGCTCTTCAGTTTGTAAAGAGGATGCTATCAAAACAAGGGAAGAAAATATATTTCTTGGACAAAAAAAAGTAATTACTTTTTTCAGGTCTAAGGATGGATTTGAGACCTCACATTCAAGAAAAAAGGTAGGGCACAATCATGATGCAGAGGGGCATTTCAGGTTAACAGGGCAGGCAGTGAATACCAGCAAGAAAGGCCAGGATGAGATAACACAATAGAAGTGCATTTATCATTGATTTGCTCTCTGTGCAATTTGAGAAGAAGAGAGGCTGCCTCTTCTTCAGATTGTCAGATCCCTGCCTGACTAGGGAACGTTTCTTTCTTGTGAGCAGTGGAGAACTCTTCTCAGAGGCCTTAGCCTTACATCAGAAAGTGAATAGAAGATGAGCAATAGTTTCCTCCTTCTCCTTGTGGTTGACCCTTCTTTCTTTGCCTGGGATACAGACATGCCATATTCTGATGAGGCAATCAATACCTCAACTCTAGGGTTTCCTTCTATGGAATACGCTTGCCCAGGTACCACATGTGTTGCTAGAGCTTCGTACCTGTGTGTCATCAAGGACTGCCCAGCCTTGGTAACCATGGGATGCCGGGTTTGGAAGCAGAGCTTCTGTTCCACGCAGACCATCAAACGCCTCCTGTGTGTGCTGCAGCAGAGGTGGTGCAAGGACTGGGGGATGCCTTGGCCTGATTGACATTGGGAGCTGCATGATTTTCAGAGGAAAATCAGGATGTTGCCACTGAGAGGATCTAGGCATCTTACCCCTTCCTTACCCTTCTTTTGCCTAAATTTAATCTTCTGTAAAAATCTATTGAATAAATAAATAAACTTGTTGCCATAGGTTATTCCCTTTTCATTTTTTGGGAATATTACTCACAAAAAAAGAAGCTAAATGGTTCAAAGATTTTGTTGTTGCTAAAGTAGATTCCTCCTTCTCTGGAGAGGAATCAGGGCAAATTTATAAATGAAGAGAGAAATATATAACACATCCATAAAGTAATTGCAGAAAATTAGAGTGTATTCCACTTTAGTATATTTCTTTGTGTACAGGGCCAGTTTAGCAGATAAGTTTTGCTTCTCAAAAAGCATAGTGTAAGAATCAATTTTCTTAGGAGAGCAATATTTTTAAGCAATACATAATTTGCTGATTTACCATTTGATCTAAGTGCCAAAACAAATTAATGCCTTTGATACACTTCTTCCAATCTTATTTTTGGAGAATTCTCAAATACGCAAATCCCAAAACTTTCAGCAACCTTTTCTTTGAAGATAGTGTCTCTGTGTCTCTCTATGAGAAAATGTCACAAGCTTATGATCTTAACATTGCCTTTTTAAAGTCCAGCTGATCTATCTACCTGCATTCTAATTAAAATCTCATTGAAGTTGGTATGATTCTTCACTTGAGTCACAGCCATCAAACTTCACTACTCAGATGCAAGATATTTAATATTCAAAACACTGGGAAGTTGCCAAGATTGAAAAGAGTTTTCTGCACATACTAATTACTAGTTACACAGCATTTTTTGGTGAAATGCTTGTATGATTTATATCTATGAAATTTCAGATTAAGGAAAGCTCTTTTGGAGGAGATACAGGAAGACAGGTATTCAAATTGACAGAAATATGGTTGCGGTTTTAAATAACTTGATGTGCATTATCTCATACTAAATGTATCTCAGTGTAGGTGCTTTTGCTGTGATTTTTACTTGAGATGCCTCTTTGAAATTCAAAAGGGATTTATCCTTTCCCTGCCCTTTTAATTGTGGGAATATAACAGAAAACTGGCCACATCTTGAAATATATTTTAATACAGACAAGGAGTAGTAAGAGTCTGCTGAACACAGATCTCATTGCCTTATTATCCTTAGTACATCTGAGAGTATTTGCTTTAATTTTAAATTTTAGTGATGTTGTATATAGAATTTGAACTGATAATGGATTTCTTTCTCCTGTGTTTAACCTCATGCTCTCTACAACCTGTGACATCTTGGCTTGGCAGCCCAGTCTTTCCATGGTGCCTATTCCAGAAGATGAGAACCTCATCTCCAAGGAGGTAATCAGTTGGCATTTAATGGTTTTAAGTGTTGGCATGCTAGCTTTGCCTTTTATTTGCATAGCTCATATATGGTTGATCAGTAAAAATGTGCTGAGCTTCCAAACCTGCTTTTTTACAGTGCAGAGACTACATAAACATTAATTGTTCTTAATGATCAATGAATTGCCAGCTGTGTTGCTTATGTGAATTTGAAATAACACTAACATTTGTGCTTCAGGATCCTGATATGTGCTGTTGGGAAGTTAGCAAGTGGGAATGGTTAAATTATGCTGCTTGTTAAATTGTGCAGCCATATTTAAATAAGACATTCCACAATTTTCAGTCGCTGATATAGCTTCTGTTTTAAATACCAGGTACTACAGCAGCTACCAGAAGCACTTAGGATAATTAGTTATTGAGAATTTCATAAAAGAAAGTCAAGAAAGCATCAAACGTAGTTCAAGTTTGCCCAGTATCAAAATTCAGTGCCAGTTTTATTTGACTTTGAAGAAAGGTAAAAATTTTCTTGAAGTCTAAATTCAGTGGCCAATTCCCTACTACATTTTTTATCTACTCTAGGATCATAGTGGTTACCACCCTAGACCATTCATTCAGTGAGAGCAGAAGCAATCTATTAGTCATTATCAATTTTCTCTTGAGACAGAGCATATAGGAAATTAAAAAGGTTCAGCTGGCACTGGCAAGTCCTTTTTTTCCAACAAGGTCATGAGCATGAAGCTGAATTATAGCCTCAATATTGAAATAAACGTATGTAATTTAATTAAATTATTTATAACTCTTTACTCTGGCTTTGGAATGTAATAGGACATCGTTCATTACAGGACATTTTCAATACTGTTTTAGAAATTCACCTATGAAGGCTTAACTTAGTGCCAATAATAGCAGTATGAGAATATTTATGACACAAGGATGAATTTTTTACTACCCAGACCTCTTTTACCAGGTACATTCTCACAATTATTTCCCTATTTTTTAAATGAATGTAGAAATACAGATAGGAGTGATAGTTACGTATTTATAAGCAGTTTATTTTTAATTTATTATTTTAAAATTAGGTTCTAGTTTGTCTAAAAAGAGCAACATGATAATTTAAATGAATGAAATAGATGTTTGCCAGGAATTTCTACCAAATGGTTAACTTTCTTTTAGTTTTGAAAAATATTGTGGGAGTTTTGGGGTCAAGCCCTTCACATCTTGGAAGTGGAGGACTTTCCTGAATTTTGAGTTTGTTGACAACATATCAATATATCCTCACAGTTTATCTCAGTTTCCACTGGGGGAAAAAAAAAAAAAAAAGAAAGAAAGAGAGAAAAATATAGAAATGAAAAGAAGTTGGTAACTCACATGTTGGTTGGATCAACAGACTGCTGTTCTGCACCAGGAGTATACAGGCATGACTGTAGCCTCTTATTCTCATTGCCTCCCTGGCCTCTCTGCGCAGGGTGTCAGGCACTTAGAGCTATTTCACGTCTTTTTGTTTGCATCTCCATCACAGCCCTCCCAATCCCCTCCTTTGTTCCTCGCCTTTGACATTTCTGCTTGTTTCTACACCATCAATCCCCTTTCCTCTGCCTCCCAGGAGGCACTCCTTGATTCTCTCTAAAGCAGGTGTTACAGTGTCTGCTATGGAACTATTCAAAGAAAGACCCAAAATGCCCTCACAAAGTGAAGTTAGACCAAGAATGGCTTTCAGATCTTCTCAGATAGGTTGTTTTTATCCATCTCAGCTGTAAAGTTTCTGAAATATTATTGAAGTAATGGTATATTATTAGACTGCAGTGAGAGGGACTGCGTAGTTCTGAGAATAACTTTGTTTTTGAGATAAAGTAGATTTGCAGTACACCAGAAACTCTGAAATGTGTATATATACATATATATATGTATATATGTGTATTTGTATGAGTGTGTGTGTGTGTATATTTGCAGCCTCTGATGATGCAGATGATTTTCCTGTATTTGAAAATAGAGGAAAACAAGAAGCTATATCCTTGTCTCTCATCCTTCTGCTTTACAGTTTGCACATTGAGGAAGAATTTTGCCAGTCTAATGGAAAAAACAGATATTTTCAAAGAGAATTCTCTAAGTGACAAGACACATAATTTCACTGATGCATTATTAAGATCAATTCAGAAAGTGAAGAATCTTGTACTGAAATAGTAAAGTCAGACATTAAAAAGTGCAAAATTCCTTTGGTTAGAGGCCAACTTGGTCTGTTCCAAGGCAGGTAAAATATATTAGAACTGTCTTCTAAAAGCTTCCTTATATTTGAAATAAGCATTTTGAACAGAATTTCTATCAACAAATTTTTTTTAAAAGCTTGAATATACTGCAACACTGGGAGAATTTGTACCATGACCTGTAGAACAACTATATCTGATGAAACTGTGGCTGCATTTTTAAGGACCAAAGACAATCAAGGGGAAAGAAGAAGATTTATAAGTGCTGTTACCAGTACACTTTGCCTTTCCTTTGATTAACGTCTTATTGGACGACTTATAATAACATTAGCTAGAGGCAAATAATTAGCTTTAAATTTGAAAAAAAAGTGTAAAATACCATTTTTTACAGCTGAGCAAGCTGACTATTTGTGCTGGTTCCTTGGGGCCTGTCACTACTGTGTATTTTGCAACTATGTCTCTGCAGTTGACTCCAGTCCATGTAGAAATATCAGGAGGAATTATGTCAGGATCACCACGAGCTGCTCAGGAAGTAACACCAAGGGATGACACATTTACTATTTTCTCTATTATAAATCAAAGAAAATATTTTTCATAGAACTATTCAACTCACTTGCACAAAGCAAATTATCTAATACTTCCCCCAATTTTTAATCTCATTTTTAGCAGGAGGAGGTGACCAAGGCATATCATGCAGGCCATGTGAAGGCTGAGCAATCTCTTTATATGTTTAATAGGTGGCAGAGAAGACACAAATGCATCTAGATATGCCCCCCCTTTCTCATTCTCAGTCAAGAAGGACTGAACAAAGGCATTTTTTTTTGCCTTGAGATCTGTTGCTGGAAATGGAAGTATACAGCACTGATACCCAGGAGATCAACATTTATGCTGTCCTGGAGACAGACAGGAGAGCAACACTAAACTAGGGGCAGCTCAAGATATTTGGGACAACCTTCTTCACTGCCATGAGGGTAGTGGCTTCTTGGAGATAAGTTGTTGTTGAGCTGTCTCTTAAAAACAAACACATTTTCACAATTTTCTCTTTTATGTGGTTGGGTTTTCAGAACTGTATGTTCTAAATGCTTTCCATTTCCAGTGCATTAAAAAAAGCAAGGCAGGTCTTGGTTGATGATTTTTAAAATCACAACATCTTTCAGGCACCTGCATTTTTCATTTTTATTTGGGAACCTGTTTTAACTCTAGGAAGAGTTTATACAGAATTTCCACCTTATGAGTTTCATAATCCATAAATCCCCAGTTAATTTAAAATGTCTTTTTTTTTATCGGTGAATTCTGTTCAGATGATAAACTGATTAGGAAAAAATACGCCAAGTCATAAGCCCAATATTAATCTTACTGCTATCATAAGACCCTTAGATCACTCTCCTGTATTATCTAAATTATTATCTGCCCTCCTTATCTAAAATTATATGTAGGCTTGTACTTCTCCTGCAATGTTTCTTCCTCAGAATGAGAAAGTAAGTGTGATTTGTGCACTTCCAAAAAATACCAAATGGGTGGGCAGATGCTCTGTGAAAAGTAAACGCCTCCTTGACCTCTAGGAAGGAGTGAGAGAGGAAATGTGGATAATGTGCTGCTAGTTTCTCCTTAGTAATTTGTATGGTTTTCCTCAGAGCAAAGTATTTGCTGGAAATAATATTAAAAACCCAACAAACAAACAACAAAAAAACCCCAGAGGTACCTTTGTATTCAGAGAATAGCATTCATGTAAGTTTAACATCAGTCTGGTATGGCATGTGCCAAGAAAGAACTGTGAATTTCCTGTGAAAGAAAATAAATAAGCAACATTCTCCTCATTAAATCCTTTTCTACAATCAGTACATTTTAAATGGAGTAGGTGTGAAGGATACTCCTTGAAATATAAACAAGCAATATGCCAATAACTTCTGATACCTACTGTCTTCCTTTCAAATAAAGCTAGTGATTGCCCAGGCTCTGATGTGTGCATGGTGTTATAATCCATCTCAGAATTTCACTGAGTCAGAACCTTTAGAGGGAAAGTGGGGCATATATACCTGTATTATCTGAAAAAAACCAGTTGTGTGCAGGAGCTAAAAATATGTCCTCATTACACTTATTCATCTATGATTTACAAAATCCTAAGTCTACAATTACAATTACCAATAAATTACTAATTGCAGTTACCAATACAATTACTTTAGGTCCCTGTAATCTTTTGCTGCAGTTGAGTAATTACTCATTTTTATCTGTTTGTTGTTCATGAAAGATATGCAATATTTACTTTAGAAATCAATAGCATTTCTAAAGTCAACATTCACAAAAAGACCCCATGAGAAAAAGCTGATTCTATCGACTTCAGTGGTGACAGGATTTTACTGACCGTCTTTTGTGCAAAGTAACAAAAATTCTTGAAATTTGAAATTCTATGAAAAGGTCAATAAGGTCCAAAGTTCTGTTATACATTGCTCTTAGTCTTTATTTACTTAAGGAGTGTTCCTGCTCAGAAGTCAACAACAGTATTAATCATTGATAGATTCTACATATAAGAGGAAAATATACCCATTTTATGAAAGTGTCCTGGTACTAAAGAATTTATGTAAAGGGTTTTACTTTAAACAAAAGCTTAGAGCTAAATGGCATTATCACAGCAAAGTGATGTTCTTCCAGTTAAACACTCTTCTCACTGGACCCTGAATTATTTTGTAATGATCCAGCTCTTGCATACTGCTCAATACCTTTTCAACTTGTAGAGGAGATTCCAACTTGTCAAAGCAAGGACTGGAATGTGATAGATACCTAATGAAAGTAGAGGGAGCTCTACTGGTAATGCTCCCACTCAAAGGTCAACTTTATGCAAGCATCTACTTTTTCCATTTGGCACTGGGACAGATCTTTCCAGATGTGTTGGGGAAAAAGATTGTGTTGCTCCTCGTGCTTTCCTAGGAGACAGAAACATAGGCTCTTCATGTGTCACGCCACAGAAGTACTATTCACTTTTTGCTGTCAGTTCTGGATAGGTTTGCAGCCTTGTTCCCCAGACAGTGGAGAGCTGGTGTAGACTCGTATGGCAGAACATTGCTGCCCTTTCCTCTCTGGAGTAGTGGACTCACTGCCCTTGAGCCAAGGACTGCAACCCTAAGCTCTCTCCATATCCTTGTGGCAGTTCATTTAGCTGAAAATCTAATGACCCTGAAAATGCACATTAAAAGTAGGAATAACTACTGCTTTAACTAAAGGAGTAAGATTTTCAGGTGTTAGCTGTGACAAATTCTTTAATCTCCAAATTGGATGGGCCACTGAAAAAGAACAGTAAACTGTTGCCTTCAGATACTTATAAATAGAAAGGCAGGTCTAAAGAGTGCACACTTCTAAATTCTCAAATAAAAACTTTAAATGTCATCAGACAAACTTTCTAGTTACTTTTCACCTGGGAAATGCTTTAATTTTATTTTTTTTTAATGTTCAACAGGAAATGTGTATTGCAACAGGTATTTGGGGAATACTTTAGTCATCTTCGATTATATCTTCTTGTTTTAAGTAAAAACTTTCAGTTATAGCCTACTAGCTTGAAAGACCATATAAGATCACCATGCTGTAACAAGGAAAAAGCATTTATATAATTTTATTTGTAGGGCGACTGCATAAGAATAATTACTGTAAATATATTAGTTTCATAAGTTTACATTTAAAAATGTAAACTGAAAAGGTTTGTCTGAAAAGGTACTAATATAAGAACAATAAAGAGGAAGTTTGAAATGTCGGTATATGATTCAAACTTCAATTTGAATCTAATTCTACATGGCATTAAGAAACAGCTGTTGTTATTGGTCCCCTTCAAAGAATGGCAGGAGTTCTGAGAAATAGTTTTAGAGGAAGAGAACTTGCCATGAATAGGTAGTCAGAACATAGTTGTAGGCTGAAGAAGATTTTTTTTTAATTATTCAATACTTAAGTAATGCATAAGTAATTAGAATCATAGTCAGATTAAAATTAGCTAAAGTGTTTGACCATTTTTATGATATGAAATGTTTTTCCTTATGACTAATTAAAATCCCCCCACTTGCTGTCTAGATTTCTTTCACCATGCAAATCTGAGCTGTCATTCAACCTTTCTTAAATGGCTGGAAAGGGAAAAAAGATACTCCTTAGTCTACTCTTTAGGTTAAAAAAATGCTGTCTGTAGCTAGCTCTCATCTGGCACTCATCTTTCCCAGAAATCAACAAACATTTGCAACCATCCTGATAGTTGTCCATTGGTTTCCTCTGCTTGCTTGACAAAGCGAAAACCCATTTTTATTGTGAGGGCTCAAAAATGGAAATTTTGTTCCATCTGCATCCTCATTAGTACCCAGCAGAGGGGAATAACTTCCTTCAACCTGCTGGCTATGCTCTAATTAATGCAACTGTATATGAGATTATCCTTCACCCCAACAAGGCTGGACTGATGCACATTCAGTTTGGTGTCAGCTAGACCTCATGTCCCTCTCAGCAGGGCTGCTTCCCAGCCAGTTAGTCATTGTCCTGTGCCCTTTCATGGGTTATTCACTTCCTCCACCCCTCCTTGTCCCCTGCCCCATGCAGGGTTTTGTATTTGCCTTTGTTCATGAATCTTCTGCTAGCCCGTTCCTCTGGTCTGGCAAAGTCCTCTAGAATGGGAGTCATACCCTTGGCATATCAGTCTCTCTCACCCTCCAATTTAGGAACACACAGAGAATTCCTGGATATATAGGCTCTTCAGATCTCTGATGGAGATGTCACCCTAGCATCCTCTGAAATACCACCTGGAACAGAGATTTTGAACTGTTGAATACTATCTTTTAGACCAGTGTCCCGGGCAGTTATTGATCCACCCTGCAGTCTATCCTACTTCTCAGCTTGGGTGCCAGGCTATTCCAGGAGACTGGCAAAATCCTGGCTAAGGTGGAGGCAAGTAACACCTATGTCGTGTGAATGCAAGGGTGGCCACATGCTCTGTCCTCACAGCATGAGGTTCAAAAAAGAAGTGGAAAGTGGAAAACCAATGTGAAGATGAAATGTCCTCTGATGTGCATTTAGTCAAGGTGATGCTTGTCTGTTGAAACTTGCTGTGTGCAGAAGACTTCCTCAAGCATGTCAATGCATGAAAAATCATTCCTGGTTCACTAAGCAGAGTTGTAAATTAAGAGTGCAGCAAATCAGTGATGAGAAAAAGGTGCTGTATTAAGTTGTTCACCGGTTTTTACAACTGTTCCTGCATAACACATCACAGTTTTTATTCTCCCCTTCACTTTGTTTTCACCTTTCATTTTCATTTTTCTGTAGGTTTCCAATGAAAGAGGTTCTGTTTAGATATGATGGTAAGTATTACTATTTTTTCTTATCTGATTAGTCACAATTTGAATATGTAACTACTTTGGTGTCACTTTATCGAATTTTTATAAATTTATTTTAAAAGATGATATGATACTTTAGGTACGCAATTCAGTGTTTGGATAATAAGTTGGCTATATTTGGTGAGTGATTTTCTGTGAATAGCTACCAATGCAAAATAATTCCAATTCTTAGCATGAGAGAATAAAGTCACAATAGTATTAATTTTAAGTGGGATGCAATCAAATGGTTGGAAGAAGTTGAGGTATATTCTGGAATTAGGTTGTGAAAGGATGTCAGGGAAATAAGATGAATTTTTTAATGTTTGAGCACAGAACCACATACCGCCATTAAATGAATGGCTTGCTAGAGTTAAACAATACTACATTGCAAATAATGTACTATGCTTGAGAGCTGATTTAATGTAGTACTTAGCAAGAGAGGTCAGCAAATAGGGGATACTGAAAAGGCTGTAAGGTTCAAGGCCTTTTTTCCTCTTTCCTTATTTCAGTCTTCACAAAAAAGATATTAATTATGACTAAAAGTTTATTTCAATTATTATTAAGAATTTGAGAGTAGTATCATGGAGAAAAATGGAAAACAACACCTGAAGGAATACTGAGGTAAACTGGAGTATTCCAGATGGAACAGCCTAATGAAATTTACCCTTAAAATACTTAACCTAAGCAATTTCTCAAACAGTAGTGATTAGCAGGATGAGTAAGTTCCCAGAAAACTGGACAAGGGCAAAAACAATGTTCTATCCAAGTAAAAGAGGAAAGGAAAATATAATGAATTACAGAAAATTCACTCCTAACATAATTTCCAAGACAGTGAAACAAAGTATGAAACAACACATTTGTGGACATCTAGAGAACGGTAAGAAGATAAGATTATTTGCACAGGGACACGTCAGAAACAAATCCTATCAAGTTGATCTCATTTCCTTCTGTGACAGCAGAGCAGATATAAGGATGTGTTTTATACAGTGTATCTTCAATGTAGTCCCACACGACATCCGTAAGCAAGCAAAGCAGATATGGACTAAATTAAATTCACGTAAGGTAGATATGTACTTGATTGGAAAGCAGGACTCTGAGAAGAGTTATTTGCTGCCTAAGTGGGAGAACAGCTCACAGACTTCCAGAATGCTGTCTTCTAGCTCTAGCACTATAAAACTTTGCCATTAGTGACTTTCTCAATGACATGGGCAACAGGTGTACCCAATTTACAGATGATGCCCACTTGGAAGGACTTGCAGGCAGCATGGAAGCTAGGATTTTAATTAAAAAAAAATCCATTTGCATTACAAGAATGGCTTGAAATAAATATGATACAATTGATTGAAGAAAAATACAAAAAAATATGAAGGGTACAGACAGAAAAGGAATGACAATACTACTGCAGGTGAGAACCTGAAGATTATAGGGGAGGAAAAACTGAATCTGAGTAGAAGAGGTGATGTTTTCAGGGAGATATTGAAAGGAATGCTTATAGTATGATAAAGATAATTACTCTCTTTTCACACTATCAGTGCAAAATCAGTGGTATAGGATGTGGGAAACAAATGAGAGATTTAGAAAAGATGTAAAGGCTTCAGTGTCTTCACACAGAAGATAAGAAATAAGGACAGAGTAGAGACACAGCAGTATCTCTCTTCATAATGGACTGTTATAAAGGGATATTAGTCAATTTTCCATCTTTCCTATGAGTAGGAGAAAAAGAAATGGGTCTAAATTTCAGGAAGAGAGATTTGAGTTTGAACAGGTATAGCTCTGTGAAAATTTAAGTCCTAAAAGCAGTTTACCTCAGGCTGCTGCAAAAATGGGCAAACTTCTCACAAGATAAATCTGATCTGCCAGCTCTCATCTTCTCCCACAGCTATAGGACAAAGAAGGCGGCTGAATATATCTTTAGGGTTGGGTTTTTCTGTGAAACTATGAATTCTATTTGTTAGCCAGATCATCAGGTTGTATAAATTAGGAAAACTAAGCGAACTCAGTGTGTGTTATGCATGTTACTAATCTGTATTTTTTACAAATTGTGTTCATGCAAAAATCCTTCTTTTGCAGCCCCAAATTAGGATCGAGAGCTAAATCTGAATTTTGAAGCCTGTTTCTATATAAAGAAGGAATCCACAGCACCAGACTTATTTAAAGCACCATTTAAAAATATTGCTTCCAATATGCTAGTTGCAAGGCAGTAATAACAATCAAATATTATTTCAAGAAATAATCTTATGTACTAGCATAATTAACCCCAGAGATACACACATGAATATGCCATTTCTTGAAGTGCTTGCTGGTTTAAGAGATGCCCAGTATAACACAGCATATTTTCCTTAGAAATAACATAAATGTTGAAATTAAATAAAGCTGTATTTTTGTTGCAAACTGTTTTTTGTGATTCTTGTTTTTACTCCTGTAAATCTGGCTCCATGGGTTTCAAAACTGAGAACAGATGCCAGCATTGCTGGGAAAGGAATGCTCCTGCTACTTAACCTCAGTCATATTTTGCCACCACACAGACGCTTGTATTCTGTGAAGTAGTCCAGGGATTATTCATGTTTGTGTCAGCACCCATAGCAGTCAGCATTGAATGTGCACAGTGATTTTCCCCTGCCATGCAACATTCATAGCCCTTTTGACCATGCCAGGTGCTGAGTGCAGGCAGAATTACTGCCTGCACTCCTGGCACACCAGGAAGAAACACTGCTTTCCAGTTTATGCTGCTGGGTTTTTGATCTTGTGCTGCTTCCACATGATGTTGTCCAAGCCTGGATCTTAGAGATTTTGCTTTCAAAAATGCATTATGAAAGTCTAAGGAGGCTGGTTGTCTATGCTTGCATGAGTTACCTGGGTTCTCCCCAGTGTCTTGGTCCTTTGAACCACAAGTCACCCCACAGGTGACTCTGACAACATGCTCAGGACCTTTGCATCACAGAGCTGTCCCAGACTGCAGGAGCATTTTATCTCCTGGTGCACTGTGATTAACACTGATATTTTAATGACAATCCCTGCTGTTTTCATTAAAATTAATGTGATGAACTGTTTTATGAAATACTACCATAAGGAAAAACATTAAAATTAGAAAAAAGCTTAAATGGAATAGTCCATAGAATAGTTAGCCATTTGCCCTATTGGACCTGGTGTATCTTCAATCCAGCCTGCTTTTAAGCTGTTGGAATCTAGCTGTGAAAACAGAGGACAAGGTCAGCAATCAGTAAATCTTTCTCTCTATAGGTAATATATAAATTTTCAAGAACATTGTGAAAAGATTGCTACACATTTAAGGGTGGTGTTTTTTGTATACATTTCTTTCTCAATGGAAAAATAACAGAAGTTTACTGCATGGACCTTGTGAATTGCATACCTATTCACCAGGAGGTGGAAAAAAGACTGAAAAAGCCTTTCAGTGAATTCAAGAGAGAGTTTGGGGTGACAGAAATCAACACATAAAATAGAACCAATAACTATAGATAACCTTAAAAATTAGATTAAAATCCATACATATAAAAACATCTGTAACTATAGATATGTTAAAAATACTGTAGAAGCTGTAATAGATCTATGCACCAAGGAGCTAATAGTATTTCTTGGTCTTGGTAAAGCACTGGAGTGGGAAAAATTATTTAATGCGATGTGATCTGTGTGATTCTCAAATCTTAGTCTGCTTTCCTGCCCATTTTTGTCAAGGCATTTGTTTTGCTCTGAATTTGTTCCAACTCCAAATTTCTTTTCCTCTTGAAATTGAATTTTATTTTTGTAGAGCCCAAATCCATTCTAGCATGTCTAGGTAAGAGAATGGGTCACATGGCTTAGGTTTAAGTTTAAATCAACCCATGAGATAGACTGAAGCCCACAGGAGAAAGGAACACAAGCAAGAGAAAGAACTACTGGGATTAGAGAAGGAGAAAGGAGAAATCCTTTTGTTGACCTCTGGGTTTGTGAGTCTGTTGATCTGTAGCTACTTTAAGAAACAGTTTCCCTCTCTGTTCAAACAGCTTCCATCTATGAATGGAAAATGAGATTATATGGGCAATTACTGTCTAGAAATTCTATCTTGGGAAACCAATGGAAAAAGTATTAAAAGAAAAAAATCTTTAGGGAGAGATTCTAAAAAGCAAAACAACTTGAAAGTGATTGCTTTTTCTGTAGTACCTAGAAAATTAATGGATGCTGCTTATTCAATAGCGTAATAGATTTAGTCCAGGTTCTGATGCCTTCACCCTGATTTTAGTAATGATTTTCTGGTAAAATACACATTCCCATCAGGATCACAGTGGCTGCCTATGTTTAGTGAAGGCTTATGATCCCCTTTTGCCTCGCTTTTCTTTCAGTCTGATATGCCATGTTCACCCTCCACCGTGCATACTTGTGATGTTTCTTTTGTTGTTACGTGCTGCAACTCAAGCTATCAAGAAAGTGTCTTATTAAAGTTGGCCCAAGTGGTCAGAAGGGAAAAGTATCCTGCACAACAGGTGTATTTGGACAGTGACATACATGAGAAAATCTGGATGGTGCATCAGAATAAGGACAGCCCTTGGCCCCAGGGTTGAGCTGGCTGGCATCCCAAGCCTGGTTCACTACAGCACAGCTCTGTGGTGGTCTTGACTTCGTTTTAATGAGAAGGGTTTTGTTAGGATGGTGAGAGTAGTGACTCAGGGATAGAAAAGGAAAAAAAGATCTGTACCTTAAGGTATAAAAACATTCTTGAAAGCAGAGAATCAGAAAGTGGCAACTAGGCAACACTGAGGATCAGCCTGTTAAGAGAATTAAGATACAGACTTACAAGAAACAGCTGAGGGAGCTGGGGTGCTTAGCCTGAAGAAAAGGAGCCTCAGAAGAGACCTCATCACTCTCTACAAATACCTGAAAGGACGTTGTAGCCAGGTGAGGATTAGCCTCTTCTTCCAAGAGGCAAGTGATGACAGGAGAAAGGCCTCAAGTTGTACCAGAGAAGGTTTAGATTGGATGTTAGGAAAACATTTCTTCACTCAAAGGGTGGCCAAGCATTGAAATAGGCTGCTGAGGTTAGTGGCAGATTCACCATGCCAGGTACTGTTCAATAGGTGGGGGGATATAGCACTTGGGGACGTGGTTTCATGAAGAACACAGTGATAGACTGGATGATCTTAAATGTCTTTTCCAAAATTAATGATTCTGTGATTCTAAGATTCACTGGTGGGATCAGATAGGACTGTACAAGTGAGATGAACACCAATATGTTCGTAAGTTCCTTGCAACACTAGCACAATACAGCTGGACACAGGACAGCTTTTAACAGAAAGGCTGTGGAGTAACCCTGGTCTAGCTTTAAAGAGACTTTTGGAAATTTAATAGCCTTTTTTTTTTTTTCTTAATTTGTTACTCCCTCAATCATTCAGTGGTATTAATATTTGAATTTCTTCCAAATGTATGGTGTTTTCTGAAGCTCGAGCATTGACATCAAGAGCTGCTGAAAGAGAAGCTATACAGAATTTTTTGCCCTTAACTGTGCTGACTAGCACTAGTAATAGGACCCTAACTCAAAATCTTAGGAGAGCTGTTATGCTTGGAATGGGCTGATTAATCTTCAACAGAGAAGAAGGATCACATCTAGCTGTTTCTAAATTTTTACAGATAATTCAGTGCTTGCTTTCACACAGTGAAGACAGAGCTGCTTGGCTTACAGAGGAAAACACTAAAAAGAAAATCTATTTGCTGAAGGACAATAGTATAGTTTTGTGGGGTTTTATAAGGTTTGATAACAAGCCATCAAGTGGGAAAAATGGGTTATATCAACTTTGTTGCAAAACAGAGCTGCTCAGAAGCCAAGTTGATTTTTGTGTTCCTTTAAAAGAAATCTAACTCCTGTGTGAACGAGCTGAAGTGATTTCCAAGCAAATTCCTTGTCTCTGGTTTATCATCAGCAGGTCTTTAAAGCTAAAAAGAGAAATGCCTGTTCACTTAATCTGTCTGACAGACATTTACCATATATTCTTTCTTCTGCTTCCAGAGCAAGGAGATAACTAGATAAAAGTATTTCTGAAGATTTGTAATACAAAGGAGATTTGAGTTTTGCAAATGTCAGTGCTGCACAGACATAAGGAAAAGTAAAGAATTTTCCATGAACGTGTCCTTTCTCATCTCCCTTATATTTGTTGCATCACTGCTGTCAGTGACAGAATTAAGGCTGTCCATATTTTTCTATCATTAATAAAACAATAGAAAAAAAATGCAGACCAAATTTGAAGGTTAAGATTTATGTACTATTAATGTGATGAACAGTGATTGTCTGTTGCTAACCTTGGCCTTTCTGTTACCTTTCACACAGAAGATTGCCTGCAAGAGAGAAAAATAAAAATTGTGTGGTCAGATGTAATTTTCCCTCATCTGCAGCTCCTTTGTTGTGACAAGGACAGTGTAGGAGGCAGGTCCAATAAAAGTAGTGCTGGCAAGAAATTGTATTGAAGACTTCAATATTTGGATTACAAGCCCAAATATATAAACATACACACACATTTCCTCTTAATGTCTCTACCATTCATGGCAAAGCATCCCCACTGGTGGTGCTTTCAAAAGTAGCTGCCCTTTGATGCTATGCCTTCCCAAGCAGTCCAGCTGAAGTCACAAGGGGAAAAGTTCCCTTAATTCCCTAGAAAACAACCCACCATCAACAGAAGGATGACTGGTTTTACCTCTGCTTGTTCAGCTTTGGAGACTTAAATTGTCTTGTTCAGATTTGAAATTGTGCATGGGGTTTTTTATTTCAGTTAAGCCTTATATACTATCTCTGGTAGGAACTTCAAAGTTCTTTGGTACTTTTTCCTGAATCTTTTAAATTTTGGCAACAGAGCCATGTATATTCCTTTAGGCCCTCTGTTCAAAAACCTGGAGATTACAGTTCAAGTAGCAAAGGCTGTTAGACTTATCCTTGATATCTGCTTTTTCCTTTCCTTTCCTTTCCTTTCCTTTCCTTTCCTTTCCTTTCCTTTCCTTT
>VZTR01021388.1:59751-84268 GCA_013400775.1 Chaetops frenatus | reverse complement strand
ATCAGGGCTTAATTAGAATGACTGCCAATTTTGACTACAGAAATGCAAACCTTAAAAGAATACCTTTGAGTAATAGTTTATACTGAATATCACCTGATTTTTTTTTTTTTTCTGAATTTGCTCATAGTAAAACAAGTAAAAAATGAAGCATGTAAGGCTAAGCTAGATCACTGGAAATAAAATTTGAATGGGGGATGCAAGATAAGTTTACTGCAGAGATGTAATCCTGCTTATCAGAAAGGAAAACTTAGATGAAATAGAATCTAAATGTTAAAGGTTTTCTAATCATTGGAGAACATGCTGGTTATAGGTACATGAAAAGAAAGAGAGCTTCCTTTGATACCATGTACTCATTCCTCACATTGTTTTAATTTTAGAAGTCTGAGGTATAGAACTAAAATACAGGATCATGTATATTTTGTATGTGTTGAAATTTTGCTATAAACTTTCTCACTTGCAAGAGATTGCACCCAAAGTTTCATAATGATGAATACATAGTTGTGGCTCTGTTTCCAGTACCTCTGTATCTTGGACAAATAAATCAGTTTACAACACATCTGACTAATAATTAACACATGCAGAGTCTTCCTAGAAAACCATAGTCTGCAGGTTTCTGTTCAGATTTCTTTCTGATTGCTAACCTGGAGGTAATACATCTAGAGTAAATGAACATTTGCTGAGAAATTGAAGGACAACAAGCCTCAGAAAAAGCTTATAGAAGCACGAGAATGTGGCACAAAATTCAGCTATTGCTCTTATATTGCATTGCCAGTGAAGTTTTGATGGCAAAGCAGCTTGAATCTGGAAGAAATTTCCCCCAAGGACTTTACTCTTTGGAAGACAGTGGTTCTGCTAAGTGGAACAGGATTAAAAGGAATTTGTATCAGGGAACATCCTGCAGGATACGAGGCTGTTGCACAGGAAGAGATGATGACTGCAGCTTCACCATTGTCTCCAGAGCAGCTATATGTTACTGTGACCAGTACTGCACCTCAGGCTTTCCTGGGCCTGTAGACTGCTGTGCCGACTACTGGGATGTCTGCAACCACCCTGTGGAGCCCACCAGGTCAGAGGAGCCTTGGCCACCTCCAGCATGGGGTAAGTAGAGAGAAAGTTCTCAGTTTGCTTTAGTGCATCACATTGAAAATATACACAGAAGTAGAATTACTGATTAGTCTTTAGAATGTATACATCCTGAAAATGTAACTAAAGACATGGTGGACAAAGACACTGAGTATGAAACTGGAGTGAGAATTATACTTGCTCTTATTTCTTTGTCTCTAGGACATTAGCACAGATTTGATTGTATTTCTCTTGGACAGAACTTCTGTTTAACTTGAAACTTCTCAGAGAATAACCTCACTGGGTCAAAATTTGTGTAATCTGAAAAATTTCAATAGGGTTTCAGAGATTAACATGAGATGAACAGCAAGCTCTCAATATTTGTATCCATCAGTACAAACAAACCATCAACAAAATTGAGGGTTATCCTGAATGATATTGCCTTGAGGTGTTCTGCAATGTTTTGATGCATCATAGCTTTCCTGTGAGGCACTGTTTTTCTGGAGAAAGTTCAGGTGCAAGACTAGATGGGGGGATGTGCTTAGAACAAGGAGTAGGGGAAGGGATGTGTTTAGAACAAGGATTTGTGGTGTATTTTAGTTTCTCACTAGTTAGTTTGCAGTGGAAGTCCCTCCAGGACTACTCTAAACTAAGTCTAATTATTTTTAGTACTTAAGATTGAAAGAAAAAAAAAAAAAAAGATTTGCCAATGGCTCATCCTCCCTTGGCTTGTGGATAGGCCAAATCTCTGCTGGTGAGCAAAATTTGGTATTGTGGATTTTAAGACTATGTAGGTTCTTACTGTCAGTACACCAAATCTGGCCAAAGATGCAGAGAATGTACCAGAGTTTCAGAAGGCTAAAATCAACAAAATACTACTGTGAATTTTAAAAATTAACTGTCTCTTTGCCAGAACCTTGCTGCTTGCAGCTCAGCACTCAGAAGACAAGCTCTTCAGGAGGCTGTGCTCTTAGGTGCTCAGCCAAAATTTAATAAGTGGAAGTGACAGAAATGCTGCAAAACAAACTTGATTCTCCAGTGTTCCTAAACATCTAAAAAAATATTCTAGCACTCTAGACATATAAAGACCGTTTCCCCCCCCCCCATTTTTATTTTGTGCAGTGGTGTATATTATTTTTGACATGGGGTTTTTGTTGCAAGCTCTACATAAACATGTAGTTGCATTTCTGCCCAGAGCTGACAGCTGGTGAGTCTACTTTGGCAAACTGTCCCATGGAATTGGATCACTACAAAACCCACAGCAGTTTGCCACGTGGTCACTGCCACAAGTCTACCTCTAAAAGGTAGACGTGTAACAGAAATTTTAGATAAGGCAATAGGTGAAGGGTAATATTTTTACTGCTTTCTTAATCCAATTTTTTGCATCTGTGTTGCATATTTTGTAACTCCTAACACACCTGCCAGAGTGAGCAGTTATATTTACAGTATTCAAGTACCTTTACTTGTCCTATAGATGACCTTATACTATTTTTTAATACGTCATCTAACAAAAAATCCTGGTTCTCAGATCTTTAAAGTGATGGAAAGTCTGCAATTTTTATAAATCTCCTTATTGGATATTCCTTATGTAAGTAATTCAGAGGGTAAAAGGAGCATAATAAAGCCAAAATAAAGCAGGGAAAAAAAAGTAACAAATGAAACCATTCCTAAAGAATCTTTCTAGAACTGGAATATCTGAGGAATTCAAATGTAAACAAGGAGAAACCAGCAGGATGAAATGCCTGAAGATTAAGCAAATTAGGAAGCATAATTAGAAATAAGTATGTTAGCTGACTTTTAGCAACTGAGACTACACTTCTGCCTTAGGCTAAGGATTATTTAGCCCTTGAAGACCACATATGCCGAAGTACTTTTTACCTGAAAGATCTTAATCTTTTAGTTGAGAGAGGTTTTGCTCTCAGAGCCTCCTGAGTCATAGTTCTTTAAATAAACCAATAAACCGAAGTGTTTTCCATGGGCTGGAACATACAGCAATAAAACTGCTCAGTGGTTTATTTCTGTATCCCCACATATTCACTGACAGTGTACAGCAGAAACAAGCGACACCGTGACTTCTTCCACGGGTGTGCACTGTGCTGGGGGTCAGTATTGATTTAAATGTATGGAACTGCTTTGACTCCGCCTTTATAAACTCAGCCTTCAGTTTGTTTCTATGGCTTTCAAGTGTAGTTTCAGAAGAAACTGCACATTCCTGTCTTAGATACCAAATAGAATTTCAGGGTCTTTTTATCATAGTCATATCTTACTTTTTGTTAGAAAAACTTTTTTGAGTTTTATCTCAGGACTGTATTTATTATTTAATTTATCTCTGTGTTTCAGTTATTCTGATGGTACAAAAAGCCCTGTCAAAATCTACACATTGGGTCTCATGCTGTTGGTGGTGTAAAAGTGACATGCAGTGAGTCTGCTAATTGCTTTTACATGACAGTCATGATCTGACCTACAAGGGAGTAAACCTGAAGATATTTCCCTGACAGATGTACTCACACCAATGCTGGGGACAAATGAAATAAGAACCATTAAGGATATATGAATGTTGTACTGTGGAGGAAGTCTTCATTTCTCAAATTCTCTACTTTCCATTAATAATTTTCACATAATGAAATCCCATTCACAAATTCATCAGATTGCATCTTCAAATTAATTAATTTCACACTTAATGTATTAATATTGCAACCTAATGCATTCAGAGCCAGACAACTTCACTGTATTCTCATGTGTCTTTTAGCTTAGATATCTCTGTTGTCTCACTGATGCCTCAGGCAGTACTACTGGCCCTCAAAATATTAATTTGGCTAGGCTAAAGAAACTGCATGGTGTTAATCTTCAATTCCCTAAGCACACACCATTACAAAGCTGCTTCTGTACTAGTCCAGGTTTGCATTTTATCTTGGGCACAGGCAGTGAGCCCTGCCAACAGAGCTTCAATGAGGGTCTATTCCATCTTTCAAGTGCTGCATCAGTACTTCCTTGATATTTTGAAATAACTTACTTGATTCTCTTTCCAGCTACTGTCTGATGCTGACTTTGTGACATACTGTGACAAACTGTGCCACTTGGGTAATTTGCTTTGAGTGTTCTGTAAAAAATACCTCAGATTTTAGTTTAAGTTGTATTAGAGCAGACACTTTGAGCCTCAGACTGCCTCGGTGGAATTTATTTTACCTGTGCTATCTCCCACAGCCTGCTGAATTACCAACAGGGAAATCAAGGCTCTTATAGGTAATAGATCAGCTCTACTTCAGTTCTGCACTTTGCTATGAAATGGTGTAGGGTTTAGAGTGTGTGTTTCTGTCCCGGCAGTGAAGGAGGTGCAGGCAGCTGAGGCGTACGTGTCTCTGTGTGTGGTTGTGTGTCTGGGCAGACAAACTCCAGCCCCGGCCATGAGAGGGGCAGGGCCTTCCTCACACTCCTGCTGGGGGAAGAAACGTGGTACCATGCAAATTTGCAAATCAATACTATGTTAAAGCTTCTTAAAAATAGAAGAAAAGGGAGACCAAGTCCTCTCAGCAGGGGAAGAAACATGGTGTCTGCAAGTTCACCTATCAGAACAGGCTGGAAAACACAAACCCGTGTGATAAATGTACAATATTTGTTATTGGCACAGTCCAACACCCTGTGCAGGCCTTCTGGATCATTATTCTACTGAAGCTTTAACAATCAAACGCTCTGCTGAAACAATTAATGTGGAAGATATGGAAGCACACACAAAATCTTTTCTCAGTGAGGTGTTATCAGATAAAAAAATGAGCGGGATGTATTTTTTTTGACAACTCAAAGCTCATTTTAGGTCTTATAGTGGGTTTTGGAAGGTGTATGAAACATATTTGCCTTGAAATGTAATTGATCTGTTTTTCAAAGAGTAATTAGTCTGGAAAGGAAAAATAATTTATTACAATAGGTTTGGTATATTCACTAGTTTTTAAAATTCTATACCTGTAAAAACTTATTTCTATTTTAATTTCCAATTAGAAAATAATTTTTATTGGAAATATTTTCTTTTTACTACTAGAAAACAATTTATTTAAGAATTCTTCTTTATTTGAAGAACTTTTTTTTTTTTTATATGTAAGATAATTCTTCAGTGGGTGTTTTAAATCTGATGCTGAATTTATTTACTATGAATGATAATATATTTGCTAAAAAATAAAATATATTAAACTGCCTTCATGACTTGGAAGGAACTGGAACCATATTGCTGGTTTTCAACTAAATAATTCAAGCACACTGCATGCAACCAATTAATACAATAGTAGCAAAAGTTTTCAGTAATTCACTTAAAGAATTATTTTATTTTCACACATCTATATGTTATGTTGGCAGGTTGTTATAAAGATGGCCGATATTACGGAGAAGGAACAATAATTAAAGACAACTGCAATTCCTGGTAATGTTTCAGAGAACAGAAAATTGCATTTTATCTAGCATATGTCATGAAACAGGAATTAAGGTAGAGAGCATCTTTAAATTCATATTAAACATGTAATCAAATCAAAATGGCTGCAAAAGTAGTGCTAAGTATTAAGGTTTTGTGGAACTACATTATAGTCAGTTTAAGAGAACAGCAAGAGGGAAACTGGACTTTCTAATCAAGATATGGACATTAGACTATTAAAATCTTCTCCTCACTGGCCTAATTCTGCTCCTGCTCAGTCAAACCTAAATTGAAATGGTTTCGGTCTAGACCTGGGCATTGACCTGAACGCAGATCAAACAAACATCATTAAACTCCATGGGATGCTTCCTCCTTGTTTGTTTGTTTGTTTTCCATGAATAATGAGAGCTTACATTAACTTGTAAGGAAAGGATATGTACACATACATATGTAGATGCATGCATGTATGTATGTGTATATACATATTTATACATTTATACATTATATACATTTATACAAGTATATACTTTATATATACATTATATATACATATATGTGTGTATATATATATATATATACACATTTATGTGGAAAGGAGTGAATTGTTTGAGCACCCCTTTCTCTGCCTTGGGAGAGAAGCCGACAGTGCAGGCAGGGGAGTTTGCTGCCAGCCCTGGCTGCTGCCTGCCTGAGCTTTGCCTCTCCAAAAACCAGCCCTACGCTGGAGGAGCTGGAGTCCCAGGGCAGTGCCAGAGCTCCAGCCACAGCCAAACAGGGCTGGAGCTCCCACTGAGCTGACTTTAGCCCAGGGTCCTTGGAGCAAGGTGTCTGGGGCCACAAAACCCTTTCTGGGTTTCCAGAGTAAAACTCCCTCAAAACATCACATTTTTTCAGGAATTCAACATCGACATTACATTCCCTGGTTTGGTCTCACAAAGATGGAAGCAGAATATTTCAGATATGACCTTTCTTACAAACTGTAAACCTTCCCACCTTGTTTCAGTTCATTAGGTGGTGAAGCAGGAATAAAGGACACTATGTTTTCATAAACACTCTGTGACAATTATATTGTTCACACTTTTTTCCCTCTCCATCTGGCTTCTGCTGTTAAAATGCATATTTTTCTTTGACAATTCTTCTTTTTTTTTGGTTTAATGATATACTTGTCCTTTTCAGCAAATGTTTCAACAGTCTCTGGCAATGTTCAACAGACGTATGCCTTGTTCGCCAAGACTTAATTCAGCACATCAATTCTGGAGATTATGGGTGAGAACCCTTTTATTTTAAAGTTTTGTTATGCATCATAGTATTGCTCACTCTGTGTATGTGCAAATTACAAGGTATGCAGTCCTCCCCATCCTTTTCTTCTTCAAATACATTACAGCAATTTGACAGTAAGTGTGCATTTGTGAAATTTTCCTAAATCACTGGCAGATTATAAAGCTTTAAATGGAAAGATACTGAACATCTCATGCTGGTAAGAGTAACAGTAAACATCTATCTAAAATTTTCTCCAAATTTAGAACAATTTCTATTCTCTCAAAACATGATTTGCATCATCTTCCCTTATTCTTCACTGTGTTTATTTCTTGGGATAGATATTTAAAGTAATTTTTTCTCCTCCTTTGGGAGTACTGTTCCATGTAACACTACATCGAGGTAGCACTGGGAGAGGAGAAGATGGGCACAATGAGGATCAAGTTATCAGAACTTTGCGGGCTTGGTGTTTTTCTTGCTAACAATCTCATTCCCCTAGCTAGAGCACAGGGTTTAGGGACCCCAGTACTGGATCTGTGCCTTGGGAGCCTGCTGGCTGTTTACAAACATAGAAACAGGGGCAGCCTCCCTAGGATCTGGGGTGCCAAATTCACCAATGAAGCCTGTCCAGATTTCAAGCTGTCATGAGTGCTGAAACATTTTGTACCTCACTGAGACATTTAAACCAACTGAATTAGGATAAAGAACCAAGTTAGGCCCCTGGAGCCTTAACCTGTCTAGTCAGTAGTGACCAATGACAATGACACAGGGTGACAGGTGAGATATGACTCAACTTCTCCATGTGCTTGCACTTCTCACTGACCACAGGGAGCCCAAGGGCAATGACGCTTTTTGGGCAGAATGAATTCAACTCCTTGTTCTTCATGCAAAAGCAAGGAAGGAAGGGGTAAAGAGAATGCTCTCTCCCCTGTCACTCAGCCCTTGTCCAGTAGTAAATATCAGTGTGTTCCTTGTGGCTGCAAGGGTGTTTTTTTCTGTGTTGTGCATATAGTTTGCACGTCATCACTACAATCTGAGTCAAGTCCACCTGAGAGTAGCAAGGGAGTACTTAGAGAACCATGGGAGCCCTTTCTCTCACCATAGCTAGGGGTATAAGACTCGGGCAGCAGGTGTCAGCTGGGCTTTCTGCTGGGTTCAACAGTATCTCTCTTCTGATGCACCAGAGCTTGAAGGTGCACTGTAACTCCCTACATGAGGCTGTTAGTTCTCTGTGGGAATCTGGGCTGGAGCATGATTTGAACATAACTTCAGGAGAACAGTAATGTTTTGACTGAGCAGCTCGTTTGCCAGTACTGCTTTGAAGTATTGCATGCTCATGTCCTGCAGGTGGATGTGATGCCGACCCCAAATCACCCCTATTCATATAGTGCTGTGTTGTTCCATCCTGCACTTACCTGCAGTGGAAGAGCCCATAGCAAATAATTTCTCATGCATATTGAATACAAGGTTTAGAAATGCAATTTTAAAAAATTATTTCTGGATGTTTTTGCTAGTGGTAATCTCAAATGAGCAATGTGTTAATGTGAGTGATATCTCTAACCCGGGTCTTGTTTCTTGGGTTTTCATCTGTGAGGAAGATGGAAAGCTGACAACTATAGTCAGTTCTGGGGAATGACAGTGGAAGAAGGTTTCAAAAACCGCCTGGGCACCTTCCCTCCATCTCATTCTTTGCTGAATATGAAAGAAACTCCCGTAAGTGTCATGCATACTTGCTAACATTTTAAATAACTTTATCACATGGAAAAATAAACGTGGACAATTATAAGAGTATGACTCAGGGTTTTGACACTAAATGTTTCCATGTTGAATATGACGTTCCTGGAACAGTTCTACAAGTCATAGAATGTTTGACCCTATTGAAAGAAATCAAAAAAGGAGGAGCAAAAGAAAATCCTAATCACTGTGAAGCTCTGCAGCAATATGAATTTATTATTGCAATTCACTTCTTTAAGAGGGCTCCATACTAATTCTCTTAATTTGCTAATCATTGCACACATAGCTTTAACCACAGAAAAACACATCTGGGCATATTTTATTAAGGCTAACAGCTGAGACCAAACAGCAATCTTTGACAGAAGCTAGGAAGGCTTTTTTCAGGTTTTGAACAAATGGACAGCAAAATTATGGGAATCATTACAAAATGAAATGGTTTTCTACTACCAGCTTTCTAAACCCTTTGGCCATGGCAGTTTTCATGACCACTGAATTAATTTTCTTATCATTTATTTATGCTGAAATTACTTCTGCAGCAAAGCAAATATACTTTAAGTTATGTACGTAGGATAAGCAATTTAAGAAAAAATACAAGTTGTTGAATCCAGCTTTGGATCAGTTACTTAGTTTCTTTCTTAGAGGACACAATTTATAGAATTCACAGACCAAAAAATTCCCCACCTAACTAGCTCACCATAGAGAAATTACAAGATGTGAAAGTATAAATAAATAGATCCAAGGTTTGCAAAAGCATTAAGTATAACAAGTATTTGTCTTTGACTTCAATATAGTTCAGGCAAGGGATGCCATTTGATTATCTATTAGAAGTCAATTGTTGATGCTTGTTTATGTGTTGTGGTGTTTCTACAATAAAAAGAAACTTTCCAAACAATATTAGAGGTGGTAATATAAAGAACAGTTCCTTAATTAAAGCTTTCAGGTGCACAAAATATCTATGTGCATACCCGATATGGGATTTCCACAAATTTTATAAGTTTAATTAATTAATATATCTAGCAAGGACATCCAATAGGAGACCAGTTGGCCTGGTAACCACCCTTGGGCCTGCCCCATGGAGCATCTCCAAGGGGTTCTCAGCCCTGGATTTTGTTATATCTCCTGGGTGCTGGTGCAAAACAGGGGGTGTCCTTGTTAGGAGTTATTTTTTTGAAAATAAGACTATTTATATAAACAGAATTTCAAGAAGGTGGCATAAACATGTGAGAAAGGGTAATATACTATTCTAAAGTGTGAGAAAGCGTGAAAAATTATACAGCTGTATATTAAAAATCTACAAAGCTGCAAATATCAAAAAAAGTATAGAAAAAGATAAAAATCTTTAGGCATCAGTGGCAGAAGGGTTTCTGCAGGATAGAAGGCCCTTGGTGACAGCAGTGCAGAGCTGCCACTTGAATGGGTTTTTGGGAAAGAGGGCATGGCCTCTGCAATAATTTTACAATCACAAGCCTTTTGCTTGATTCAGGCCTGACACACAATATCAGCTCCCTACAGCAGCATGGTGAGGCATTGGGCTGGGGCCCAGATTGGCCAGCTCAATCAAAATCACACTCTGAAATGTTGCCAAACCAAGAAGTGGGCAGGAATTAAGC
This sequence comes from Chaetops frenatus, assembly GCA_013400775.1. NCBI lineage: Eukaryota > Metazoa > Chordata > Aves > Passeriformes > Picathartidae > Chaetops > Chaetops frenatus. The sequence continues at coordinate 74,209 of VZTR01021388.1, read as the reverse complement.
TTTGGATTTTTGCCTTTTAGGATTTTCTGGACTACTCTTTGCATCCAAACAAGGATCATTTCACTTGAAGATGGCAGGTCAAAATAAGACAATGGCATAAAAGAATTTAATCCAATACTTAGTAGATGTCTGCCTTAAGTTACCAGTCAACTACACTGAGGCTCAATAGAGTTGGATTGATTTGTTGTTTTTGGCTTTTTCCTTGAATGATACAGTGTGAAGCTTCTATAGCACAGGCAAAAAAAGGATGTCATGTACCCAGACCAGAAACTGATATCTCCTTTGCTAAGTATTTAGCTAGGTAAGACAAATCCCACCTAGGAAAACAGGAAAGAGAAGGTTTCAAGAAATTCTTTACTATACTTCCTGTCCTCCATTTAGTTTGTAGCAGCTGTTTACTCAGTAGTCCTGCATTATATCCATTTTATTGAATCATTTTTATTAAGCTTCCTGCAGCTACTTTGACTGCTACACTTCTTGCAACCTTTGTTCCACAGATTTCTCCATCATATTTTCTCTGTCTGCTGGTTTATAAATTCTGTGAGCTACAACCCAACTCCCTTCAGCACTGCCAGACACCCAAGGACATTCAACACATTTTTCTCCAGAAATTCAGCGTGGCACATTCATGCATTTAGCCATCATGAGACATCCTTACTTGCATGTTGCTGGAATCACATGCCCTCCACAGTATTCTAGGAAATTTTTCTACTTACAAGAGCTAAAAATATAAAATAATACTCTCCAACTTCCTCAGCTTCTGCAAAACTCTTTGGGAAGTCACAAACTTCCTGAAGTTGCTCATAGAGCTTTTAAAAGCTCTGCTATTAATAGATGACTTTACCTGCTCAACAAGGTGATGCCTTTGTCTGGAAGGGAAATTTGACATGATGGTACATTAGAATACCTGATGGTATGGAGCAAGAATTAAATCTGAATGGAGGACCCTCTGTTGCACACTATGGCTAGACCTGGATATAGACCAACTGCTAAATGCACCACTAGAACTGTTTGACTCCTGACAAAGCTGAAGCTCCTCCATCTGAGAAGGCACTTTCACTGCAGGAGACAGTGCAATCATTCTTGAAGTTCCATGTAGCACAGGAATAATTGCAACACCTTTAAGACCATTGTGATGCAGTTTTGGTGGTATTCTGTCAGCATGACTCCTGGCAAGAGGTACATTGCAATGGTAATGTACAACAAGGTGCTCACGTAAGAGCCACCTTGCAAGAAAATGAAATGCATAAGTCAGTAATAAGGCTCAATTTTTTCACTGAATATCAAGAAACTCATAAAAACAATTGGAAAGTAGGCAAAGTACACCCTCTGTTCCACTGATATATGGCTTTTCACAGTAAAAACCCTCAGCAATTGTAGTTCTCTTGCCAATTGAAGGTCATTCATGCCCATTTAGTCTTCACAAAGCAAGCGATGTCCAGAACCATTTTGCTACATTAAAAAAAAAAATTGCTCTCCCTCAGGGAAACTATTTCCACATTTGAAAATTCAGTTATCTTTGGCCTTTTTTTTCTCTTATTGGTCATCTGTCTTTTCTGAAGAAATCGCTGCTGATATTTGAGTGCTCTTTTATATCCTCTTACCTTCCTGCTTTGGCCAGGCTGCTAACGTCACTGCAGAGAGAACATAAAAAGGTTTTAAAATAGTTCACGAGTCGTTTTTCTGCTTGCCTTGTCCTGTTTGATGCTGGTCCATGGAGCATACATTGAGAAACATTTGTCTAGACTTAATATTTGTCACAGACCAGCAGCACTTCTCAATATCAGAGTAGCAATTTTTTCAGAAAAAAGCCAATGTTTCTGACTACATATCAGTCCTGCATTTCTACATGGCCAGGCTGAGGATTAATGAGGAATCTGCTCTGGGATTTACAATATGAGGCTAATAAATACATTGGCAGAAGGTCAGGAATACATAAAGTATTACATTGTGAAGACTGGAGATCTGTTTAAAATTTTGCTTTTTTTCAACTGTTTCATTTGTAATGAGGCATTGTAATGAGGATTGTAAGCAGCCATTACCCACATAATTGTGCTAAATATTTGCCAAATTTTACTTTTTTACTGGTTGGCAGTGAAAAGTCTCATCATATAAAAGAAATTCTATTTGTCTGGGATTTCTCCTGTATGTTTCATCTTCAAAATAAATCTTGAGCTAGTGTTTACTCACTAATAATGCACATAATGATAATTTGTCAAGTTATTCTTTAAATTAGTTGCTGATTAATGAAACTGATTAATCAAAATGTTGAGATTAATATTTTAGCAAGGTTAAAAAAATTACTGGCCTTTTACTGGTGGAAGTAAGACTTTCAAAATCATTGAAGTGACCTGACAGCACGCAGTATTCTTTAATGGATTCAGGACTAGCAGGCTGCATCTAACCTGCTCAACCTAGAACCACTGGGTCTGGGAATACACACAGACTGTATCCATTTTCCTGTTGTATCCCAATCTAATGTCAGATATAGAGTTGAGGTATACACTTCCTTTTTCCTTACCCACTTTTTCTCAGCTGGGGATTTTCTGTGGCAAATGCAGGTGTGCAAGCTGCTGTTTCACAGTGTACACAACACAGTGATCTTGATACAGGCAAAGGGCTAAAGTTTGGTTCTCAAAAGAGTCTTAAAATAGTTTGGAAGAACTGGTCTCAAATGTTTAAATCATCATAGCAAAAGGCATATATTGTGATTACAAATCACATAAAAATTTAGAAAATTGTTTTAGCAAGGGTATCCACAATTAGAAGATAAGTAAATTGAAATAAAATAAAGGAATTTAAAGAGTATAGAAGCCACTGGGCTTCACATTTTCAGTCTGCTTATGAGAAAGAAGCATCAGAGAGTGTTTTTCTTAGGACCAGGTTATATTATTTTGTGTATTGTATTTCCTTCTGGAACTGAGCTTATCACCAATTTTTTGAAACAGACTGATTGCATGGCCTAATATTGCAATTCTCTGTGGCCATTCCTATTTCCTTGCACAGCATGATCCATCATTCCATTAAGTTCAACAGTAAAAAATAATGGGTCATTGATTTTGATATGTTGAACACAGAGCAGATTATTAGCAGTTGTACCAGATGGCTCTTGCATATGCAAATATTTGTTCAAAGGGCTTTGGAGGGGGACATAAATTAAGGCTGAGAGATGAAGGTGCCACGAATTGAAGGTGCTGGCCAAATTGCTTCAGTGAGCAGACCATGAATTTTCATGAATTCAGTATCAGATTGAAAAGCAGAAGAAAAATCACTGATTTTTATTCTGGAAAGGGAATAATTGCTTCAGATTGAATAACCTCTATGTAAAAGACAAATCAATGATACACTTTACTGATTCCTCTCTCACAGTGACTAAAATTTCCTACTTGGAGCTGCATGTCTGGGAGAATAGGGTAGCAGGTATCTAACTTCACCACTATTTGTAGCAGAGGGTTTTTCTTTCCAAAAATGCCAGCTTGGTCATACTTAGTAAATTTCATAGGGAAAGAGAGAAAAATCAGAGAGGAACTGGTCAGGTTATTCAGGTTGGCAGTCTTGAAGCTCAGCTTTTCAGCTCAGCTAATGGAGTGCAGGAACCCTGATGTTCTCAGGGTTCTGCAGCACCCAGCCATGGGGACACAGCCACAGAGTTGCTTGGGAAGTCACAGGGGCCAATGCTTTAGGTTTTCTCAGTCTAAAATTTCAGAATTTTACAAACAAAATTACGGTAACATTTATGATAAAAATAGGAAATTAAGCATACAGATCTTCTACATTTCGTTTTAGGGAAAGTCACTTCCAGAAGAAAAGTTTCCTGCAATTTTTTCAGCCACTTATGAGTGGCCTGATTGGATTCATGATCCCTTGGATCAGCGAAACTGTGGAGCATCCTGGGCTTTTTCAACTGCAAGTAATATCTCTTTTTACTCTCTTTGAAAGTATCAGTGACGTTAGATGTGTAATGAAAATTGTAGTGGTTAGTAACAAAATAATATCAGCATGCTTTTCAACTTTTATTAGCACATAGAAACATTTAAAATTGCTGCAACTTTCCCTCTATGTTGTCCCAAAGTCTTAAAATGTCAATCTAAACTGCAGCACTTTTCTTTTCACAAAATTGTGTAACATAAGCATGTGCTCAATCTTTATGACTTAATTTGGCTAGTGGGTCCTCACAGGTGCAGGTTTCTGCAACTGCTTCTTTGAATCACAGCAGTAAGAGAAGGAAAGGAGCATCCAGGCCAGCTAATCCCAGCTATCTGAAGAAAACAGACTGAACACTCTCTTTTTTTGATGTACCTTATCCACTGCAGTTTTAAAAAGAGAAAACCAAGAGAGCTTTTAACAGCTCTTCTGGCAGATTATTGCAGAGATGAACAGAGCTCACCAAGAGAAAGACTTTCCAGATACTGTGTCTAATTTTTCCTTTCAATAAAAAAATCTTTTAATTTTAATTCACATAATTATTTTCAAAGCTATATAATGTGACATGCCTTCACATGTTGTTTAGGTGCATCTAATATTTTCAGTCTGAATTTTCTAGATTAATTGTTGCTCAATGAACAGACAAGCACTGCTGAATAATTTTTTTTCTTATCATGAGTAATTTCTGTAAGCATTCCAAAACATTACAATAAAAGTCTTTCATACCTATGGAAATAAATCCATTATCACAGAACATCTCACAAAAGCACAAAATACAGTTGTCACCTGACATCAGCAAACTTTCTTTTCTGAAGTCTTCCTCAGAGTTCATCAGTTAGTGTTGATTTTGCTGGGGATTTAGATTTCAAGAGATTTTTTAAAAAATTTATTTTCAAATTCAAAAATATGGGGCTAAAAGCAATACAAATAAAATTTAATCACAGGTAATGATTGGAAGTGAGACTTGGTGATTGTTTCATTGTCATTCGATAAAGAAAGTAGAAGTTCCTTCGTTTCACCCACAATTTAGTTAACTTAATCTGCCTTTAAATCAGTTCATAAGTATATAAGTACTAAGAATCATGATTACCTGATTGAATTCAGATAAGGTGCCTATGTCTGAGGAATAATTTTGTGTAATAAGGGAAAGAGGTATAAAGAGTCCTACATTTACACTTTAATATGAACATCTCCAAATATTCTTTGTAATAAAACCAATATATCCTTTCAGTCTTGAATTTTGTTCTTCATAGGACTACTCTTTTCTTTTTTCCCCAAACATAAACGAAAGAAAGGCACAAAAGAAAGCAAAGATATTTGGAGACCCAGCTGCAGAAAGTTGCAAAGCATCTGTTTCTTCTGCTGAGGAGAATCAGAAGTGAATAGGCATTTGCAAACAGGGTAGAGACAATTATGCAAATGTCTCATCTAATGTTTAGATATTTGGGACTTTATAATAGCCAGTAAATCTAGGAATTTGTCATATTACAGCAAACTTGTTCATGGTGCTTTGCAGTTTCACAATCCTCTCTCACAAAAGCCTGGACAGATTATATCAATATTCTTTAGTGAAGATATCTGCACAGACAGAAAATATTGAGGTTGTGTATCTGTCCCTCTTTCACAAGAACAAATGCAAGGTTGTGAGTGATTATTTCTTTCTGATAACAGAAATTTTATTTCCAAACAGGTGTTGCAGCAGATAGAATAGCAATCCATTCGAAGGGTCAGATCACAGACAACCTTTCTGCTCAGAATTTGATCTCTTGTGATACCAGGAATCAACATGGATGTAATGGTGGAAGTATTGACGGTGCCTGGAGATATCTGAAAACACATGGGTAAATATTTTATCTGGTTTTTAGATTATTTTAAATTGAACCAGTTGCTTAGATTGCAACAAGGCAATACAATATATGGACTCAGAACTTTTGTATTTCTTGGGATACAGGCTCTTCATTTGTAACAACCTTGAGTAATCAGCCAGTTGCATAAGACAACATTGTGAATATTCAAAAGAATCACATATCTTTTCTCTATAAAGCAACTTATAATCATCTCATCCCAAGGTTGTTCCAGAGTGCAACACTCTATTAAGCACTGTGCCCAGATCCTTCTTCCTTCAGATCAGACTAAGCAGAGTTAGGAGCTGTCAATTTCCCCATGAATAGCTAGAAACTTTAAAATGGGATATAATCATTTATGAAATCACAAAATTATTTTGGCTGGAACTTTGAAGGTGACCTGGCCCAACATTCTGCTCAGAGCATGAGTTACTCTGAAATTAAATCAGGCTGTTTAGGCCATGTCCCTGGACACATTTTGAGTATCTTCAAGGACGGACGTTCCATAACCTTTCTTGCAGCAGGTCAATTTGTTTGACTTGTGGTCAAACGCCTTTTTTCTCCCTTGATAGGACTTGTGACTGGCACCTTCCAGCTTTTCACTGTGCATCTCCAAGAGTTTTGATCTGTTTCCTCTATATTCTCCTTATGTAGCTGAAGACACTAATGATATACTCTTTTGGCTTTCTCTACTCTAAACTGAACAAGCCCAGCTGCCTCAGCTCCAGTCACCTAAATACCTTCCACTGGACTTGCTCAGTTTGTCAGTGTCTTTCCCAGGGAACACATAAGTGAAAATATGGTTCCATCTGCTGAGTACTAATTTGAGGGGAATATTAATTTTTCACTATGTCTTGGTTATGTTCCTGATAACACAGTGCAGTATTGACTGTCCACATTTGCCAGGAGGGCTCACGGCTCACCTACATTCAACTTTCTGTTTCTCAGGACCTCATGTCCTTCTCTGTGAAACGAATTTCTTCACTGGCAGTGCCCTGCCAGTACCTGGGCAGTTCTGGCTCAGAGGCAAGATTTGCCATCTGTCTTTGTTGGAATTTGGGATATTTCTGTCAGGCTCATTTCTTCAGCCTATTAATGCTGCTCTGAATGGCAGCCATGCATACTAATCACTCCCTAACAGTTTTACCACAAACTTGCTAAGGGTGCCTTACATCCAACTCTCCAAATTGTTAATAGAGATGCAAAACTGTTTCTTTTGTGCTGTGTCCTGGGGAATGCCATTAATAAACAGACATCAGTCACTTTGACCTGTTGACCTTTCAACATGCCAGTCCACAACTGACCTGGTAAGCAATATACCTAATCTAATAAACTAGAGGAAAACCACAGCAACCTATGCTGAAAATGTCACTAAAGACGAGGTAAATGATAGCTACTACTTCCCTTATTCTCTATGGAGACAGTAATTTCATCATGATCAGATTGTCTCATCATATCATCATTACATGTCACGGCAAATCCACAAATCCTGTTTTCAGTCAACTCCTTCAAGTTTGAATGCCTGGAAATGGCTTCCAGGAGAATCTCAATAACTACATTTTAGATACCATATAATTAAATCCTCCTGATTTTCACATTAACAGATTTTTTTGTTCTTTCTGTTCCATACCAAAATCTATTTCCTGTCTTGCTTTCATAAAATATTATCCTTTACTCTGTAGTGGTTTTAGTTTGCCATCGTCACACAGGGCACCAATTTAATGTAGTGGGTTGAGCATTTTGGCCTAACACCAGTCCACCCACTAAATTTCTTTACTCATTTTCTGCTGTGAGATAAGGATTAGGAGAAATGCAAAGCAGGCTCAAAACCTTATAGGTATAAAGACAGTTTTATTAACAGAACTAAAACGAAAGTAATAAGAATCAGAATCAACCTTCAGACACTTTTCCTCCCCCCACATCATGCTCTCTTTCCCACCAACAATGGAAAAAGACAAAACCTGAGACTTTCAGTCAGTTTACCACCTCTGTAATAGTCTTTCTTCAGTTCACTTAGGGAGAGGAGTCTCTCCTGCCATGCCATGGAGACTTTTCCACAAGAAAGCAGTTCTCCCATGGCTCCAATATCACAGCAAATCAGCAGCCCGGAAAGGAAATCTGTTTGAAGTGTGAAAGTCCCTTCCCCCGACATACAGTTCTTCCTTCAACTGCTTTCAAGGGGTCACCTCTGTCTCATGGGGTACTATTTTAAGGATGAGCTGTTCTAGTAGAAAAGCAAAGGGTCTTCTCTTCTCTCTCCCTGGAAGCAAGGTTTCTCCTATCCCTGGAGCAGAGGTTCTCTTCTCCTACCCCTGGAGCAAGGATTGTCTTCTATCTCTGGGAGCAAAAGTTCTCTTCTATCTCTCCCTGGGACAAAGGTTCTCATCTTTCCCATCTCTGTGGCATGGTTCCCCATCTCTCTCTGTTCAAGTTTCCCATTAGACCATAGCTACTTCAACATCTTCTTGCTTCAGCACGGGTACCTTTCCTCAGGCTGCAGTTAGAACCCTGCATCCCCCTAGTTGCATTCATGAGTTACAAGGAATAGTCTAATATATCATAGTCCATCACCACGGCCTTACAAAAGAATTTCAGCTTAAAGCATCTCCTCTTTCTCCTCTCTCTGGGCTTCAGCTCCTTCTTCACTGACCTCAGGGTCTCTATGTTGGTTTCTTCACATCATCACTCTTCCTCTTACTCGAGAGAAGATTGATGTCTGTAAGTTTCATCTGTGCACTGAGAGAGTTAGTATCTCTCCCAGGCCCTGCTGTTAGTCACATCATCTCTGCTGGGCAGTGGCTGAAGTTGCTGCACACTTTTCCTGGAGAGAGGTGAGGCAGGGGCTGCAGGATCTCGGCAGTCAGGCCAGGATTAAGCTGTGGCAGGATCTCAGCTGTGCCTGGCCAGGCCAAGTGGACCCAGCCCAGCCTGGCCTGGCCCAGCCCGGCCTAGGCCTGGTCCTGGCGCAGCTTGGCTGGCACAGCCCGGCTGGCACAGCCCGGCTGCATGGGCCGCCTGTTACCTGTTCAGGAACCAGAAGCAAAAGAGAGATTCCCAGGCTTCTGTTTTCTTAAATGTGGATCACAGAGGTGTATTCATCTTCTTAAGTGGCTAAACAGAGTGTCCATCTTAGAACTAGCCAGCTAATTGGTTCTCCAGGCCTGAAGGAAGCAGTCAAGTTCCTTACAGGTAAAAAATCACTTTTTCAAACCACGACACTCAGATATATCTGAAAATGATGGACAGAGAGATCGCAGGTGTTCTGTCAACTTTTAATTTTATTTATAAAACAAACAAACAAAACATGTCAAGAGCAAAAGAATGTCAGATGTGATGTGTCCTCGTTGGCATGGCAGCCTGAGGATCCAGGGGAAGGAAGACCTGTCACACTATACAAGTGATAATTCTGCTTTCTGCAAGTGTATCAAACAATTTCTTACCTGACAATGATTTTGTATTGTTATGGGGAGAGTTTACATCTAGTGCTGCTCTATCTTTTTCTCTCAGGGTTTCAACGCTAAACAAACTTTCATTTAGTGTTTAAGCAGGAGTTCATTTAGCTGAGAGAGTCTACCCAGCAAAAGCCCCTCAGCACCTTAGGAGCTAAGGGAAAAGGCATCATGCATGAAGAAATGAAAGTTATAACTTGGCATTTTAATTGTAAGAACTGTCTAATTGCAATACTTTCACTAGAAGAACGATTTCATTTTACTCAGTAGCTCATGTTTTTGTGAGAATAATTGCAACTCTTTCTCTCTGGACTGTTTTCTTGCCTGTTACAAGACAGGAGCACAAAAATTGCTGGTGTAGATAAGAAAAGAATTAAGAATAATTTTTATGAGCAGTATCTCCACAACAGTTGGAGCATGTTATTTTTAGAGGAAAAATTGTAAAAATACAGCAATAAGACAATCTCCTAGTCTTCCATTCCCTCTGTCTGTTATCCCTGTATGGGCACAACTACCATAAGCCCCACAATAGTAAGATTCTTCCTATGCCAGAATGTAGTATTATTTTGACCTTAGCACTGTGGTTAATGTCACAGCCTGTTATGCAGAGGCAATTTAAGTATAAAAAAGTTAGCTTATTTTTAAAAGAAAAGCAAGGCAGGCTGAAGCTCTACAAGGCACTTCATTATCAACATAGCTGTACCCTTACAGGAGCTTGTTCTGGTGTGAATGCAATAACATTAAATTTGACCTGACTGAGTAGCAGTGTGACAGTGGTGTGCTGAGCAGGTGTTCTCTGAGCCTGGAAACATAGAGCCACAGCACCCCAGTTCACAGCACAGCTGTGAACTGTTTTTCCACCTCCACACTCCCAAGTACTTGCTTATTGCTCATGGTATTCACTAGCCTCTTGCAGCTGATCATCTCAGTAAAGAATCTGAAGGGCCGTTGTGAAAACCATTGGGAATTTTTGGGAACTATCTATATCTCCAATAAATTTCAGCAATCCAGGATTATTTTCTCATCATTCATTATGCTTTTTTGTTGCCATGGAACTAGCTCCAACATCTACAACATCCCTGGGCTATGACAAACCTTTGCCTGCTACTCATTTTTATCCCTGATCATTGATTAGAATCAATAAATCATCAAAATACCACACATGAAAGTATCCCTACTTACCTAGTTTTATAAACATTTCTACATTTTGATTTTCTTTCCTCAATTTCAAATGATATTTCAAAACCCATTCCAGTATTTCTAGACACAAATAAACACATTAAGGTAGATATCCAAATATCTTTAGAGCAGATACTGGAAGAACACAAGAACAGCATTTCTGAGTCTGAGCAAGGGTCCATCTATCCCGGCAATGAAGAGAGACGGAGAGACTGACGCTTGTCAGAATCTGAATTTATTGTGAACTACACGCGTTTATATACTATTTTAGGAAGGTTAATAATTCTTTACTACAATGATTGGGTTAATAATCACATAAGCAAACTTATACATTTTACAACATTTCTTGCTTGCAGAAGTAGGTGTGATTTTCCTTTCCGGTAAAACCTTGATTCAATCTTCAGCTATCTTGATTCAATCTTCACAGTTCTGTTTGCTCCTGCCAAGGCATCTTGTCTATCAGGTCTCTTATGCTAATAAGGTCCAGAGTGCTATCTGTCCTTTGTATCCCAACACATCTAGACCAACGTTAGGTCTCTGACAGTAGCCAAGAGCAAATAATATCAATAAAAACAATAAAGAAAGTATCCTTTTTGATTCACTGGACTGATAACTTAATTAGTTTTGTAGCTAAATCCCATGATCCACAACCTTTTACCTGTGACAATGTAAAATTTTGGAAATTTATGGCATGCAAGTCAGAAGTGTCTTTTGAATGAGCCCTGTCAAACAGTCCTTGCTTCTTCCCACTTTCAGGTGACTTATTTTTAGGAATATTATATTGCAGTCATTGTTTCATTATCTCCATTCCCTGCAATAGGGAGAAAACACATTGATTTTCTGTGGGGCCTTGTAAATTATCACAGCAGGTGTTCAATGCAGTTTCAAGTTTCTGCTGTTTTGATTTCTGGAGTGTGCTTAGCTTAGGTTTTTGACAGATGTTCAGAAAAATCAAGTGCTGACTGCAACTATCCCCACTGAAGTCAGAAAAACATTTCCATAAAGCTCAATGAAGCTAGGCCAGTGCTGAATCATGACTTTTCAGAATCACTGAACACTCGATTAGCAGTGAAATCTGCTATAAGTGGAGTTGAAACACTGTTTAAATAATACTCTTCTCTTTGTCTTTCTCCATTAATTAAAGAATAAATATGTATTCTATTACTAATTATTATTAAGTATTTCAGTTACAGGTCATAATTTGGGAGAAATAAATGCTATTTGAAAGCACCCATTTTAACTATTAAGGAAAATGAAAAGATTAAATTCATCAAGATTAAGGAAGAAATATTTCATTTTCAGATGGTATAAAAGTTAGACATGAATGCAAATTGTGTTTCTAATCACAATAGAGCTTAATCTGATTTGTACCTTAGGCTTTTAGCAGTGGCAGGGTATGAGAAAGATGTTATTGTTATTAGCCAACTTGCAAATAACATAGTCTAATATTTATTAGAATTTTATTATCTCACAATTCAAACATATAAATGTAATGAATCCATAAAATTTTTCAGTAGATTGAACACACAAACACGACTTCAAATGAATTCTGTCAAGTATATATGAGCACACTACAGAGTTTTCCTGGTTGGCCCTAGATCCTGCTTGTTTCCAACATTATTTTTGTTTATATGTATCTATATTTGTGCATATAAACATATTAACATCTCTTTATGTTTGTCTCCTATGGCTCTTTTGCCATGGTCTTCTCCTTGAAGCATTTTTAATGTTAACTCCTCTGCTGGTGCTTCAGCACATACAAAATCATGCTTCAGCAGAAAGCTGTTCAATTGTGTTAAATGTGGCTGCAGAAGCTGTGGTTGGTGAAAAGATTCAAAAGTGACTCTTAGTTCAGAGTGAGTGATCTTATCTGTATTACCATGCAGCTCCACTGTGCTACTGCAACTTCTATTGCTTCACTTCTGTTGATGTAGAAATAAGACCCATCCATGCAGAACTTGTGACAACTGCATTGGGACAGCCTAACTGAGAGGAGGGGAAAAAGAAGCCCTATCCCAGGGATAAATTTTTGCTCTGTTGTCTCCCTCTGAAGTGTTTCCAAGTACACTTGAGGAAGAGATGTCCTACCATTCTTGATACTAGGCTGTAATTGCCTGCCCCTGCCCTGCTTATTGTAGATCATGCTCTAAGGACTGTATTTGCTCACCTTATCTGCCTTGCAGGACTCACTGCACACAGCAGCAGTTCTGTCTTCCTTTTGAAAATATATCATCAGTGCTGAATGGAATAATTATGCATATAGAGATAGATAAATTTTATAAATATTTATAGATGTGTACATATATTGTACCAAATATTTCCCTCTACTCAGTAGTAGAAACACAGCATAATAATAATAGCTCATTTTAAAAATGAGTGATAACAACCTGTGCATGCTTGGTGTAAATTCTTCCCATTCCCCATTGAATGTGTATGAATCCAGGATACTGTCAGATTTAGAAGGAATTAAAAGGAGTTGTCAGTGAGCAGATAGAAGACCTAAGTAATAACAACATAACAACCTTAAATGTACAATCTCTTTTCATCTAAGTAGAATTGCTTTTGAAGCTTCTGAATGTATATGGTCTACCTTGGGCAGAAAGAAAAAGACGTTCTCAGATATTCTATCAACAAATGCTAATGGTAAAATGCCATGTCTTATTCAAAACAGCTGAAGCATATATGGGCTTACCTTGTAAAACTCCTGACAACTAAGTATACACAGACAAGCATAATTATACTCCATATTGTGTAGAAATATAGTTTTCAGTTCCTCAGGTTCAGGAAGTCCCATATAATCAATGAGCTACTTAAATACAAATGCTTCCTATAGGACTGACTATTTTAAAGTATTCTGCTTTAGCAAAATATTTAGTTATGCTCATTAAAAGAAACTCTCTCATAGGCCTGCATGGCATTAACACAGAAATGTGTGTATTGTTTCAAAAATGTCTAACAGTATTTCACACATACCATTTCATGAGCCATTTTTGCTGAATGAAGCCCATTGACAACATTGGTAATTTATTGATCTTTTTCAATGTGAAATTTCATGCATCTTTAATGAGATGAATGTACCAGGTGGGAAGTGCTAAACACATTTTTTACCCTATCTCTGTTTGGAGAAGGGTGGGAAGAGGACTACTGTAATGGAAACTTAATCATAAATGTCATGTATATCAATTGAAAGAAATGCCATTCACTTGAAGATATGTCATTCACACTTCTGAAGAATATTACTTGAAATATGAAAGTTGCAAAATAATTCAAAGCTTGAAGTAAAATGGCAAAAATGTTCAAGTGATCTTCTTATCAACCCATTTTTTCCAAATACCTGAACAGGGTTGTATCGTATGCTTGTTATCCATCATTTTGGAACAAACACCTGGGGCCATCAGCTGAAAATCAGTGTTATGTATCAAGTGAATATGGAAAAAATCATACAAAAGGGCCATGTCCCAATGCTTTTGAAAAATCCAATCTGTTATACCGGTGTGCCTCTCACTACAGGGTGTCCTCAAAAGTAAGTTCATTAATTTAATCTGTTCTCTCAGCAATTTTACTCTTTTGGGGTTAGAATATTATCTCCCATATTAAAATATGTTCACTTAACTTCAATACTAGAAATGTGATTTTTTCCTAAGAGTTGAAATCTTTTGTAGTTTCTCAGTTGTACATCATCTCTTTAAAGCTGATACCTTGTGGTCCCACAGAAATTAGAGATAGAAAAGAAAGTATGCAGTCATAACTGTGCAGTTGTTCTTAAACACGTTTCTAAGGTTTTGTTAATTTGGTAAACCAAATATTCTCCAGCAGAAATACAAGTACAACAGTATATTAATAGTATATATATGTGCACACAAAGATAAATTAGTATGAGTTTTAATTTTAAATGTTATCTTCCCTTGCTCTCTCTGCTGTTGCCTTCACCTCCTCTCAGGAAACTGATATAATGAAAGAAATCATGGACAGAGGACCAGTGCAAGGTACAGTAAGTTTAAAGGATGATAACATTATTGAAATAATTAGACTGTGCAGTGACCTAGTGTCCTGGTTTGAAGG